>DVQP01001499.1:0-15265 GCA_018231745.1 Danaus eresimus
CTCTAATCTCTCCTTCTCTCTCTCTATATATATATATATATATATAATCGCACGAAATGTTGGTAACTTTTTTGTACAAGTAATATCCTCGAAAGTAGACAGTATTGTGTTAACATTAAAATAAGCATAATATTAATATAATGTTGTAGGCGTATGTATTAGCGGATGGCCGCTGCATCTATCAAGGAGATACAGAAGCCATGGTGCCACATCTACGAAGCATCGGTCTTGTTTGTCCGAGACACCACAACCCTGCAGACTTTAGTAAGCATCACTATATACATACATGTAAATAAACTGACAAATCGAAAACTACTGATAAAGTAAATATATGAAACTCTTTCATATTACAACGAAATACATTTTTTTTTATGGTTTTTTGCTTGTATTGATTTTTTTGATCTTATTAAGAAACATAACATTTTATTATAACAGATTTCTTAAAAGTAGTACTTTGTTTTTTGTTGATTACTTTTTTCTGTATTTTTTATTTAGATTTGGTTAAAAATAATTTATGATTAAGGTTTTTTATGTTCATAATTTATTCTTATATAACCTGACCTTACAAAAACTTTGTAAGTTAATTGATTGATAATAATTGCAACATTATATCCATAAAATTATGAACAATTTTAATTACTTTATTATTTTTATAAGCTCCAACAAAGGAGGTACATATAAGTACGTATATTGTATTAGACCGTAAAGTTCTCAAACCTAATCATTTGGTTGATGTTTTATCTATCCAAAACCATTTTGTATAAAGCAATGAATCCGTATAGTTCAACCATAAAATTGATCTTCATAGTGTTCTTAATAAAATCTTCATATAAATATTATATAATTAATTTTTTAATATATTTCTTATAGTTATCGAGGTAACGGAAAATCCTGATAACGTGAATATCATGTGCAACGAAACGTTAAATGGGAAAATTTATAAATCATCTAAATTAGAAAATATAACAACTACTAGTGAACCAATGAACAACATGCAGCTAAAGATCTGTTACCAAACAGAAGATGAGAGCGGGGAAACGGAAATAGTGCTGTCAAATGAGAAATGCACATACAAAGTACAACAGTATAATGAGCCTAGTAACTCAACAATTTCATTAAGCCGATTGTCAACTGATGATTCGTCGTTGGCCTGGATGAAAGTACAAAAGACAACAAGTCACTTTCCAACTACTTATTTTCAACAGTTCTCGATACTTCTCTCCAGAATGTTGTTGCAAATATCAAGGAACAGACAGGGTGAGAAAAAAATATTTTTAAAACGACAGTAAAAACGTTGTTTATCGAAACATACGAAAGGTAGATATTTGATTACGTAATACAGTTACCCAGCCATTTGTAATTGTAATTAAAACGCAAATACTAATAGCTTTGGCATAACAAATTTTATGATGATAAGATATGCTAATGTGCGATTATTTTTTTTTATATTATGAACACTGCATCTGAACTTATTTGCGCCAAAAAAGTAAATCGCATTTAAAATAAATTATTTTAGTATTAGTTTTTTTACCAAATCTTTTGTAAGGAGTAAAGGTGTAAAATGTGAATAAAACATTTAATAGCAAGATGTGGTATATTTCACAGTTTTGTATTAAAACTATTTACGAGGTATTACGGTCGGGTGACCATACGTGAATCATAGCCTTTGATGAATCTGATGCATTTAAAACGATGCGTCACATGTCCGTTATACATAGATTAATCTAATCGCCCTATTGTTTTCTAAAATAACTCATTTGCATGTGTCCTCTGTAAATGGTTGTTACGAATGGCACAATTATGAGATCAAAGTCAACGGATAGAATTACAGTACATAGAAATTAAAGCGAGTAGAAAAACAAACGTGATTTTTAAAGTTTAGTTTTGTTTTTTCAGCACTATGGATCCAAACAATACACCACGTGATGTGTGCGGTATTAGTCGGAATATGCTTTTTTAAGACGGCCAACGACGGCGCCCAAATGTTCAATCATTTGAAGATGTGCGTTGGGCTTGTCATATTCTTCGCGTATACCCAAATTATGGTGCCCGTCTTAGTCTGTAAGTAAAATATTGGGATCAAAAATAATAAAAAAAGATATACAGTCCTACAGTCCACTTACTTCCTAATAATTATTATATTTTTCACATTGTTTTAATCATCTTTTAACAAAACAAACGTCATAGTGTTGAACCTTAATGTACGCAGGCGATTTGAAAGAGTAGAAAATCTGAAAGAACCTTCATAATCTTCGCATTTAGCGATTGTTCATTGTTATTGTTTTGTAAGTATAGAAAGTACAGCAGCTTTTATTCACAATTAATTCATGTTTTCAGATCCACAAGAAGTAAAATTGGTTAAGAAAGAGCACTTTAATGGCTGGTACGGTTTACTTCCGTACTACGCCGCATTGACGGTGTCGAAATTGCCGGTACAATTGTCGTTAAATATGATATTTTGCACCACAGTATTCTTCATGGTGGGAGTGCCTTTTACAATACCGAGATTCGTAATGTTCTGTGTCATAGGTAATATAATATCTTTGGTGTCCGAAGGTATCGGAATGGCCATCGGATCTATGTTTAGTGTGACGGTTAGTATCATTATTTACATTGCTTTCTTTTTTGGAACAATTTAAATAAAGTTATTTTTTTTTATCCTTCGCTTCTATTAATTGAACTTATAATGTTCAATTATAAGTTTAGAATCACCAACTTCGCTTTTTTCTAATTCATACATTTTGTTTTAGCAAAAATATTTTTAGTGACCTTCTAATTTTAATCAAAATGCCTATTATTTATAAAAAATTTTTGGTGGCTTCGCTCTCGTTGATGATCTTTGTAATCTCAGAGATGAAAGACACAATAAAAACTGTTTTAGTCCCGGATTACAGCTAGATTAATACAAAATTACATAAAAATAGGTTCGCAAACTTTTACGATGTTAGTGGATAGAAAAAGCGAGAATTGTGCGAAAAAGATATTTTGCCATATTTAATATTAAAATATGCAGATATCTTTATACATATAATAAATAATTAAATATTAGAGTTTACCCTAACAACTCTTTTTATAAGTACTTTTTATGTTATTGCACATTCCGTATTTGCGATATTATAAATAGTTTCCTGGGTATAATATGTCGAAGAATTCTTACGAGGTTGCGATTACGATCCTACTGTGTAAAAGATTTATTCGCGCACATATACTCTTTTACATTCATAATATTATTACGAAGTGAAAGTAGTGTGTTTTGTGGAAAGCCTTATAAGATAAAGAGAAACTCACATTCAAAATATTATATTATCTGAGTACTGTTGAGAGTAGTTATCGTGATTATCATATAGAAGGCTAACTATTCTTCTGTTCGACTTAAAGTATGAATTAAAACTGAAGATAAAATAAAAACAAACATTCAAACATGAAATAAAATAAGAGCAATAAGTGATTTTTTCTGCTATTTCGTTACAGAACGGCTGTGCTATTGGTCCAGCAGCGATAGCACCGTTTCTCGGCCTGGCGATCTACGGTTTCGATTTCGCTCACAGGATCCCGTTGATCATGAACATCATCATGAAGACCTCGTACATCAGATGCGGTGTAGTCGCAATGGTTTTAACCGTGTTTGGTTTCGGACGGAAACCTTTGGAGTGTAAAGAAATGTACTGTCACTTCGCTAAGCCGGACGTCCTCATGAAATATCTAGATATAGAAAATAGCTCGGTATACTTTGAAATTGCGATTATGGTGTTTATCATGGTGTCTGTACGGTTTCTATGTTACATGGGACTGAGATGGCGTTTCGCGACATGATGTGCCGTGAGTAGTTTAAATTATAGCGACTGCAAACTAAATGTGTGATATCGAAGACAGTAGCTGCTTCGGTTACATTCTAATGATCGCATGCATTATAGTAAAAACCAAAGAACATATCTCTAAGATATTATGAGGGCGTTGGGAAAAAATTAAATGATATTTAATGTATGAAAATGTATGTTTTCTCACGATCCAACCATTAAAGACATGAGTTTTGTAATAATTTCCAACACTTTAATGTTTCGTCATTAAACTATTTACATGAAAACTAAAACCTTCTCAGACAGCGGTGTTTTAATGGGACGGTATATTTACTTAACGACGGCCATTTTGGTCGCCATTTGTATATTTTGTTAAAATTAGACGTGAGCGATTTAAAATTCATCATTCAGAAAAAGAGGCAGAAAATCGAGCAACAGAGAAGCCCACAAGGAGCTATATTTTATACTTTTTAAAGTGGTATTAAAAAGACAATGAATTTAATTCATAAGTATTATATAAGAGCTTATAAAGCGTTTTATATATAATAGTATACCTAAAAAGTGATTGTAAATAATATTATTTAAATAAATTATGGTAAGGAGTTTTGAATTTTATAAATATAATATTTTAAATATTTTTTTTTTGTTTCCTTCAACTAAACCTTTATGTCGAAAATTTTATAGTATAAAATATTATTATTTTAATACACACACCTATGAAAACTCTCATTTTAGAGAAACGATACGATAGATATAAATTATAGACAAAAACCAGGGACAAAATACATATTACTTTATTATTTGTTTCTTTTACCATTGCTATGAAATTTAATTGTAATTAATAAGCATTTTCTATTTTAATCCGAAAGAACACCAAAATAATTTATTATTACCATATATATTACCATATAGGCATTAAAATTCTCAACTTGGACGGCTAAATTAGCAAGTAGTTACCTACCTACATTTTACGTATCTACGTCATTGTCATTAAAAATACAAACGTAATATAAGTTGGGGTGCTATAAAAACGGAATATATTATTTTATTTATATATCTTAAAACATCTAAAGTTTACATTAAAATATTAAAAACACGTTGCCTTAATATATGTATTCTTTACATTAACTTCTCTCTATCTTTACCTATGCACTTGGCTATGGTTAAAATATGTAACTCTCATATCTAATTGCGGAATATTTTTAAGTCTGATTAATTTTTATATATTTCACAGTCTTATTTCATACTGCTTTTTCAAAAAGTTTTAGTTTAATTAGTTGACTTCTTTTCTAGTTCAGACTTTATCTATTATTTTATTATAACTATCACGTTTATTACCTGTCACTTTAATATAATCTGTCATTGACGATTCCCTCTGTTCAATCTTTATTAGCTTTTCTTTAACCTTCATTCATTTTTCTCTCTCATTTTAATACTTTTTGTTTCTTTTATACATCTTATTTATTTTGGTGGTTATTTTATATTATTTCTTTTGTTTACGCAATGTCCACACTTTTTTTTTAAATTATTTTTTTGACGTCTTAAATTAGGTTGCGGCTCGGAGTCACTCATGAAAAAGTGGAACGCTCGGTAACGTTACGATGAGTCACCGAACGAGAGAGAGGCCCGCCGGACCGGCGAATGCCTTGCGTCTCTCTCCCACTCAACTATGATCGGTCCGGTCCGTCGTCTTGTTTTTCTCATTTAATTTGAAATATACGTATAATCTTGATTGCGTATCAAACGTTTCTAAGTCAACTACGTTAAAAGGAACAACCATCGACTTGACTTTCGCAAGACACATTACAGCAGAAACACTTCCTTTTACTTCATATTTCTCCTATCATCGTCCTATCCTCAACAAAATCACTCTAATAGGAATAAGTTAAGTTTAAGTTTACATGTACAATGTTTTAGTAAACAAAGTATATTTTCTATAGTTAAAATTTGTGCAATCCTTATTTTCATTCAATTCCTTGTTCCTATTGCGCAATTTAATAATATTCATATCAATAAATATTCTACCGAGAAAAAGACGTTGTCACGTAAAATCTTCGCCCGTAAAAGCGACTTTACAGGCAACCATTTTTTTTGGGAATAATATCGATTTTGGCAACTTTAAGAAGTTGACCTTTGTTCTTTTTTTCCCTCGTTGTTACTTTCTTTAATGTAATTTGTATTATTTCATCCTATGTTTTATTTCTTTGATATAGCAACAAAAGGTATCTTTTTAGCTACTACCTTGCCCCACTTCCTTTCTTTGAGATGTTTTAGATAAATAGATAGATATACAATTGAATTTTATTCCTTATTATGTATTATTAAAAATATACATATAACAACTCTATATTCTTTAAAGATATAGGTCACAGATCAATAAACCTTAATTTTACCTATAATAAGGTATTAGCAATGTATACAAAAAAGCTATAGATAAATGTTTAATTAATTTAAAATAGAGCATAAAATCACTTGTTCATAGTATTAAATATTTATCCTAATGTCAGTCATTCTAATCCTAAATTTATTATTCCATATGTCCATAAATAAAATGTGCATTATTACTTCAAATCTTACATTACGTTCAGAGGTGTAAATAAGTACATGGTAGTAATTAGAAAGTCATTTAAAGGGATAGATCTGATATAATTTATAAAGCTATTATCATAAAAAAAAACACATTATTAGCACAAATATTACTTGTTACTATATCCTCAAATTTTTATGAGAATATCGGTGCCATAATATAATTACCAATAGAAAATTATACTTTTTTTTATTTGAATCTAAGTCTACCCTATCCTTGAAGATTTTTTCCTAAACTGCCAATCATTCCAGAAGATGCAAAGCTTGCGTAATTTGCCGTAAATTCTAAATAATTTATTAGAAAATTATTTAAAATACTTATACAAAACCTTTACCATCTTCTATCATATAATATCTGCATAAAATGATAAGACAATAGTTCACAGCTTTTAATTAAAGTTCATGTAAGAATTCTTACAAATAAACGTTTGTAATCAAAATTATTACAGATATATACAAATCTTCAACTACCTGACAACATGACAATAGTATTAAAAAAAATTATAACAAATCTTGTATTTTATTTCTTAACAGAGGCCTTATCTCTTCTTTTTTTAATATGTTTCTTGGTTTTAGTTTTCCTCTTTTCGGCTTTTTCTTCTTTAACTGCCTTCTTTCTTGCCTTTTTGCTGTTTGGTGACTCATCTCTTGGTCTAGCACTGTTTTTAAATTTTGTTCCTGTAATTGTAACAAATGCAATATATTTCAGTTGTCATTACAGATACATTACAGAAATAACTAATCTTAAAAAAATAATTGATACTTATAAAGCATTCTACAACAAAATTATTGTATTGGATTTAATAACTGGCAGGTAAAAATAAAAACTTTTGTTATAAGGAAGATAATAACTGTTTTATGATTTGACAAAACGTTTTTATCTTCATGAATTGCTAAGTAAAAATAGATTTGTAGTTAGAATTCATTATAATGTGTTCAATTCATAATGCTTTATATTTAAAATAAGAACTGATACATTGTAATCTCCATACTTTCTCCATCACTTTCATCTTCATCATCACTGCTGCCGGAATCAGAGCCTGATATGTCTTCGTCTTTTAATATCTGAGGCTTGTCCACTGTCCCGGTGAAATCTTCATTGAATCCAGCTATCTTCTGGTATATAAGATCTTCTGTTTCTCCTTTTTTTGCTTT
The DNA here is from genome assembly GCA_018231745.1 of Danaus eresimus. Lineage (NCBI taxonomy): Eukaryota > Metazoa > Arthropoda > Insecta > Lepidoptera > Nymphalidae > Danaus > Danaus eresimus. The sequence continues at coordinate 7,539 of DVQP01001499.1, forward strand.
GTTTATGTCACGTTCATAATTTATAACCTGAAATTTACATGAAATATTATTATTTATGAGGCTTTTTGTATGAAAGTTAAAAAATACCTTAATTATAGTGAGTCTCTGTGCAGAAATTATTGGACTAATTTTAATAATGATATTACATACATCATTATCAAAAAAAATATTTTAAAGTCTATTATTATATATAAGAAAAGTCTATATATATTTAGATAAGTATTTGATGATTCAACTATTAGTTATTGTTCTAAAGTATGTACCTTTATTAATAATTATTATTATATAGAGTTTTTGTATGTAAATACCTCATCAAGTCTCTTTGGAATGTACACATTCTTAAATGCCTCCTCTTCAATCTGTTCTTGTGCTGTCAATTCCTCGAAATTCCTTGATGCAGCCTTCTCAGACAATTTCTCAAGACACTCCTCAAGATTACTTTCATTAATAGATGCATCAGTTATGAAATCAAATAATTCCTTCACGGTCAATGTTGCAACACCTCTTTTCCTAAAGAAATCAGATATATTAGTGCAGTCTTTCCTTAAGAATTCAAATGCATGTGGATGATCGTGTTCCACTGATTGTGATACATCAATAACAACTACATTGCCATTGTGATACAAGAGATTAAACTCCGAGAGATCTGCATGAACTAATTTGCATATATTAAACATCTTCCACATCATAACAATGCAATCTCTATACAACAACCTAGCTGTTGATTGTGATATCTCTACATCTTTCAGCTTAGGAGACGGCCAGCCATTCTCTCCCATAAAAGACATCACCAACACATGACTCCTTAATATTATTGGTTCTGGCACATTCAGTTTGGCATTGTATAATCTAACAAGATTTCTCATTTCCTTCTCAGCCCATGTCCTGACCATTTTGCGTGGGTTTGATCTACAATAACCATTCCTGAAACGATACTCTCCGGAGACATATTTGTCACGATCCTTAAAAACTAAGATAGATGTCTTAAATATTTTCACGGCATAATCCTTCCCATCTTTTGATGTGGCATGGTAAACATTTGCTTCCTTGCCAGTGGATATGCAGCCATTGATTTCGTTAATGATTCCCCTGTTTAACAATTTGAACAGTATCATCTTAGTACGTGGGTCCATGACTTGTTCCACTGTTGCTCGGTCATGTTTATCTTTGATTTTGATTCTTTCATTATCCGTTTTCTTGTCATTAAGGTCCATAAATCTTTCAGTTTTCTCATTATATGTTGGTTCATATTTGTCAACATTTATTTTATGAATATATCTTTTGAATAGCTTTTCACTTGGTTGGTATGAACTCACTCTGGTTGTTGGATTTTGAGGATTAATATTCTCTTTTTTCTTACTTGTTTGGACTTCTCCATCTGAATCATAAAAATAATCATCTGAATCAAGTTCTTCTTCGCTGCTAATTTTTCGTATTTCTGGTTCTTCTGAAAACTGTAATGCAGGAAATTAGAAATGGTAATATTTTATTTAAATTTTATTGTCATTTAATATTATTTAAAATTTTTGACCATACCTCAGAATACTTTAATTGTACAAAACAGATATTATTACTTAAAATTCGAGTTATTTAAGAGTTACAACTGACACCATAATATGTAAATATTAACAATAATAATTGTTGTTAGTGTATATGATTTTGCTGGTGCTATTTTTTAAGTAATAATGTAAGTAGTTTATTATATAAATGGCAAAATTTAATTGAAATGTCTTGTAAATAAAGGCAAATGGGAGAAGCTATCGTCTACTTAAAAATAGTTTTTAGGTTTACATTTAAAGAAATTTTACTTACTCGAACCGTTTTAACCTTAGTCGATATATCGTCTTCGTAATCACTGAATTGACCGTCAGACATCATAAAATTATTAAAATTAACTATGTTTGAGAACTTTAACAGTCACGTTTTCTTTTTATAACCAAAATAACAAATTGTCAAATGACGCCGTCCACACGTTTCTGACAGTGACATTTAATTGCTATATTTTATAATTCTTTTAGTTTCGAATACCAAACCGGTAACGATTAAAATATTGATGGCCACTTAAAATAATTATAATAAATAAGGTAGATCTTAACAACTCAGAACTTTCAACTGTGACAATTCCTTGTACTTACATGGAAGATATACCCTTTATCAGAAAAATGTAGTAACAAAAAAAAACTAGAAAATTAAGGATTTGTTTTGTAAAATCATTGCCTTTTTAAGCAAAAAATTTGTAAAGTAACAAATAAAATCGTCGAATAAGAGAAATAATAAGCGTATGAATTGATATTTTTGGTTGGAACATACATATTTTTTTTTACTTTTGACAAGAAAATTTAATTTCAGTCAAATATATATATTTGATATATATTGTAGGAATAAGAGAGTTTAAGAGAAACTCGAACAATATATAAGAAGTTGTCAGAGGACAATAGGATTCTTTTTTCGTTCGTAAGGAATTAGAATTGGAAGTTAGAAGTTGGTATAATAAATTAATCGATCATCGATTTTCAAAGTATGTTTAAATCGTTCATTTGTGTTATATTCAGATCACATTTCAAGATAGTTTAAATCGAGATAGTTGAAAGTTATTGATTTAAAAATATTTACTTGTGTAAATTTTATAAATTAATAGTGAAATTGTATGAAATATTATTTTTTTTTTTAAACTAAATTATGATCTTGTTTCTAACAATATATAAATATTAAGATTACTTTTTATTGATTACGTACCTATTGTTTGAGATGTAAGAGCTTCATGGTGGTCATGTTAAGCCTAAGCCTTCCTAAATTTCTGCGATTCGTCTGCTGAGAGAGAAAGCCGGTTGCCCTTTCCCTATTCCGAGTCTCTCCTTCCACGATCTTCCGGAATCAATGTCGGAAACGGATACGTAACATCTCTTATGATGCCGATATCCATGGGCGGTGATGACTGTCAAGTAGGCCATCTGCTTGGTTGCCCCTTTGAGATAAAAAAATACTATTCCCTAATCATAGATTTATCTAATAGGTACATAAATTGTTACTTAAAAGCAACGTATTGTAGGTGGTAGAGCCTACCTGTGGTTAAATTATTGCAGCTCGAACAGGGGCTTGCGGGACAAGGAAAGTACAACCCTCTCACAGATGATCGGCGTGAAGTTGTCTTATACGGCTGCGGTTAAACCAATGTGTGAAAGAGCCGGTTGCCCTTTTCTATTTCCCAACCTTTCCTCGTTCTCTTCCCCAAATAAGGGTGGGCAACGCATCCGCAAAAATTCTGTTGCGTAAGTCCATGGGCGACGGTACTAACTCCATGAGGTAGGCCGTCTGCTCGTTTGTCCCCTTTGTCATAAAAAACAGAGTACATAACTAAAAAAACTATATTATTTTTAATTTAAAGACAGTTTTAGGAGTGGGATAATTCATAAATCATGATTTCAGTGCAATATATGTCATCGAATATGAAGTGTCCCACCTCTCATGTATATTTTTATAATAATTATTGTATAATTCACCACATAATTATTTGCAATGTTTTATAAACTTATACAGAAATAATGTACCAATTTTAATTAATTTAGATTCTACTGATGTAGCAATGATGCTTCGAAGAAGTTTTGAAGTTGTAAAAAACAATTTACCTTGTACCAATTCTTTGCAAGCAAGGAGCTTTTTTCAAAATTTTAGTTGAAGGAAAGGGGAATGAAATAAAAAAAAAATCTAAATCTAAAAAATAACCAACAATAAAATTTTGTTACGTATGGTTTACGTCTCGTTTGCGTCCAACAAAGAAAGTAAAAGGAGTAATAATTATTAAATTAGAATTAGGAGGCTCGATTAAAAAAATAAAAATTTCGATTCAAACTTTTGCTAAGGAAAATTGTTGACTGAAATTTATTGTTTTATTTCATTTTATTGAAAATTTGATCGTTAACAAATATTTAATATACTTAATATAACATACTAAAGCCTTACAAGAAAACCTTTTTTCTTTTTATCAAAAAAATATGATGTTTTTTGACCTTGACAATGAATTAGTTTTATTAAAAATAAATTACCAATAAGAGGGGTCGCCTGATTGAGGAATCATCCAATTCAATGTTAATTGAAAGAATGATCAAATTGTTACGGGTTTATTTAATTTTTAATATTCGTTACTGGACAAAAGGACGGTACGACTTAAATAAAATAATAAAACATATATATCTTAAATGTTTCTTTCCCGTCTTACTCATACAATGGCAATTACATTTTCCTAATACACAAATGCACGTTGCAAAATACACATACTAGTAATGTGTACAGGATTCTCATGGTTGTTCCGCGTAAACAGGTAGTGAAAGGACGATTTATTTGTATACAACCTTCCATGAAAGACTGACTTACTACAAAAACAGCATCTAAGTGCTTTGATTAGTTTTGGAGTTTGCGGAAATATGTAGACAAAAGCGGAGAAAGGCATTTTATTTAATATGTCATTCTATCTTATTAAGATACGTAGTAATTAAAAACGAACAGAAAGTTATTTTTATTCTTATTGAATTATTGAAGCCTTAGGATGAATTCTATTCTGGATTTTCCAATTGCTGTTTATTAATATACAAAACTTTAATTATTCGATGATTAAACAACTTTTTATGATAAAAAGTTAGTTAAAGAACTGAGGGAGATATTAACCAATAATTAATTTATTAATCAGTCTTTCATCTCACAATTTCAAAATTACAGAAAAAAAGTCTTAAATAATAAAATTGTAGTGGATTATAGATAAAATTTGATATTATAAGGTTCATTCTCACGACCTTAGCTATTGTAAAGAAATAGCTTGCAACTAAATATAAAAAAAAAATAAAAAAAACTACCATCGATTCACAATAAAGAACGTACAATTAGTGCGAAAAATATATCGTCAAATGAAACGTATATTAAATATTCATTCAAGAATTACTCAATCTTTTCCGTATTGTGTTTTCCTGTTACTTAACTAAAATTGTAGCTAAAATGATCCACATTTCTTGTCATTAAAATGGGATTAGGGGATATTTATTTACTGTAACACTAAAGTTCACAAACCGTTTTAAAACTATCTAAATAGTTATAAGCTAATACCACTCAGTCTGGGTGATGAGATTTGATATCAATAAGAAAGAAATACGACCAAGAATTGCTGTATACTATCATTCGAATAAATTTCGGTAAATTACTTATTGGTATAGCGATAACCTTTAAGAGCATTGAAAATGAAGACTTTAATAGCAATAAAAATATAGCTTTACCAGTTGACCAGTGAAAACAATAAACACGAAATATAGGCATTTTATTGTATAAAAAAATATTACATAAGTTTTGATATCACCATTCCATAGTTAACATAATAAATTGTTTCATTAAAATATAAACAATTAGCTCTTAGGAAAGGGAATACCGGGATAAGAAGCGACAATTCTAGGTATAAATACAAAGTTTTATTACAATCGCTTCTGTTTTCTAAGGGATAATAGCGTTGTATCAAGCTTAACACAATTACTGTAAAATTTGATTAATAGAGACGGTAATGAAATTGTTCAGTGATAATATTGCTTTGAGTAAAATGTAAGTTTTTCAACTTTGAATACCAACAGATGTTTTGGGACTAAGCAAAAGCTGTCACTTTAAGCAGATAATGATAGTTAAATTTACTATGACGCTTAGAAATTTTTTCTTTGGCATGTTGTATCAACATTATATTATATTGTTTTAATAGATGGGGATGACAATTTTGTTTTTACATCGAATACTATATTATAATTATATATATATATACTCATGATTTTGTTGGGCGAATGTTTTTTGAAATCGCCTAAGTAGGATATCCTAATATTCCACTAAAACACAAATAACCATCACTTTTATACATGATATTATATATATTTAGAAATCGTTCCTTAAAATTCGCTAAATTTGAGTGCAAGTGCAAGAAAAAAAAAGAGAAATTAATTCCAAAAACTGTGTTCCATTGGCATCCATATCAAATGAAACTCGATGGTCATTCGCAGTTGACTAGTCATGTAACAAAGGTCAAATCTGACCATAGTGCAACTAATTACCGTTATAATAAGAGTTCAAGGTAAAAAACTATTTTCGGAGAGTTGGTATGAATATATAATATAAAAAAATCATAAATAAACTTAAAGGCGAGGTACTGTTAATAAACAATCAATACATTAATGTATTATCTAAGTTATATAATACATTAACGTAGTCATTTTAATGTGTTATTGATACAAAATATATATATTTATAGTTTTTGCCATAGATGAATTGCTAACGTAATTGATATAATTGTTGTAAATACAACTTATAATGACTTCTAGGTTTATCACACATTGACAACCCTAATTGAAAATATAAATTATTATTTGATTTGATTACAATTTACTGCAGTAACCTTATAAAGTGAATTGAATCCGACGCGAAGTATTTAAGGACGCTACAAAAGCATTTACGGTCCAAAATCGCACTGCTAATGGCAGAGACCGCTCGCAATCTAACGAACTTATAAAAAAATCATACCAATTCAATGGTATAGTTGAAAATTGTCTAAATTTAATTCGAAAAGTACGAAAATGCGTGTCGATTCAAAGATAATTGTAACGAAAGAAACACAAGACGAAAATCTATACCAAAGTTTAGCCGAGAGATCGAAGCATGAAGAATTTTTAAGAAAAGCGGTAGATTTGCTAGTAGAGAGGGTGGTTTTTGGGAGGTCGACGAGGAGTTCCAAGGTTGTGGAGTGGGCTGCTCCTGAAGAAATCAAGAAGGCGATTGACCTTAAACCTCGTTTGGGACCTGCGAGTCATGATGAGTTGCTAGCATTTATGGCTAACGTAAGTACTATGCTACAATATTCCTTAATCCTGTATTAGTTCTCAAAAACTGTGGACAATAATAAAAATATAAAACTAAAAGAAAATTCTGGCTTTTGTAATTATTTTTATATTTTATAGTATCATAATTGTTATTTTTGTTTAGTAACATCTCGAATGGCTAGAGCTATAGACAACTTACGTAACTTAAAAGAACTTTATATTTATGCTTTTTATATTTTGTAAATTTTATTACCATATTCTGTTATTAAATTATCTCTTTGATTTGATCAATGGAATATTAAATTTATTTGAATATTATCCGTAATTACTGAGTACATATCGAATACTTTTAATTATGAATTGTATTCTGATCAGGTTCATCAGAATGGTAATACGTTTTGCAGGTTGCTCGTTACTCTGTGAACACAGGTCACCCACATTTCGTGAATCAACTGTTCTCATCTGTTGACCCCTACGGTCTGGTTGGACAATGGTTGACTGATGCGTTGAATCCAAGTGTTTACACATTCGAGGTTGCACCAGTTTTTACTTTGATGGAAGAGGAAGTTTTACGCGAAATGCGTAAAATCGTCGGTTGGCCGGAAGGGGAGGGCGATGGAATATTTTGTCCGGGAGGCTCTATAGCCAATGGGTACGCGATCAGCTGCGCTCGTCACCATTTTTATCCGGAACTTAAGGTTGGCTTATAACAATATTCATTAATTATACATTAAACCATATAAGATATTTTTTGCATTTCGTAAAAATCGACACTTTTATTATTCAAATCAGATTGATATATCTTAAGTTATTCTTTGAGGTCACTAAAAAACTAAACGTTTAATTATATTTATAATTTCCTAATAATTATATCAATGATATTAATTAAGAAAA
>DVQP01001500.1:0-15264 GCA_018231745.1 Danaus eresimus
CATTTTAAAATCTTATTTTCAATACAGCTGAATTATTTTTATATATTCTATATATGGATATCAATTAATATCAATTAGTGTAACCACAATCAAACTTTGCTATTTTAATAAAAAATATGTATTGATTGTTAGCTGTCTTTTAACATGAATATAAAAAGCAACTTCAATAAAATGCACACTAGAATCAAACCACACGACATACACATATCAGTTAGCTTGAAACAAGCGACCCAGTATTTTGCATAAAATTTTATTGACCATTCACATTAGAATTGCTTTATCAAATACATTGTCTCTTTACAGAAAGTCTTCTACAATCTAGACTTCCGCCAAATCTATTGTAATAATCAAAGATACAAAATGATTAACATATTTTTCAATTTGTAAATGAATGAACATATTCAAAGCTTGTTTATAATGTAATTTTTGTCAAATCTGGATTCCATAAGAGATCCCACATTGAGTTAATTTAAAGTTAATTTATTTAATAAATAATCAAACGTTTTTAACACTAAACTGTCTTATTGGTATTATGACGAAATAGCTGTCTTTGCTTTTATAGTGAAATAAAAATTATTGTGAAAATATTGTAATAAATTACATTACGTGCTTTGTTTATTAGTTCGTTCGTTTAATATAATTCGTAATATAAACATATAACGTAATTTGAATTCGAAAACTTTATGTATTTTCTATCAAAACTTAAACGTACAATGTTCTTAAAACAGTAATTCTGAGTGAGAGTTAATTGAATCCCTTAATTAGGGCTGTGTAAGGCGTAAATAAGTAAGCCCGCTTATCCCACGGGATTTGATGCTTTTGGTTGAGTAGCTTTTCAATTTTAACTGTTACCGCGCACTGAGACTACAACTAGTGTTACTGAAAAATATTTCATTTTTTTTATATCATACCACATTCTCCTTGTTACGTATAAGATTTTTTCGTGATAATTAATACGAGATATTTGGGAGAAAAACATCAAAAATAAACGGCGTATCTTAATGAATCGCGCTAATAATACCGGCACTGTCATAATTACATCAAAATAAAGGGTGAAAAGAAAAACCATAACATTTTATTCCGTACAATTTTCCCTATAGATATTGTTTTCAATTGAGACAACTGTGGCGGGTAATTTCACCTTTATAAACAATATTATAACGTCTAATTTGCCGTGCAATATCTAGAATATGATCCAGCAAAAGGTATACTAAGATACGTAAGTGCGCTTTACAACATCCAAAATCATGCAAAGCAATTTTGCTCTTACAGCACGATGATAAAGATCAAAATAGTTAAGACGGTTTAACCTAATGTATCTCAGTTGAATAGAAAAACAAATCCTTATGACAGTAACAAGGAATGTTACTTTCTCAGCACCATTTTTCTTAAAATAATACAGAGTAGCACTTTATGTAGTGAAACTTGGTGATAAGCGAAGCGTTTTATTATTCTCAGACACTTGATGGTAATGTGTATCGACCAATCAGGAGCACGGATTTAAAGACGCCGTTTCATTTTCATCCAAGTATTAGCACAACATAAAATGTTAATTAAAATCTCATACATACTTTTATTAATATACGTTTATATGTACAGAATGTTACTGAAGTATTCGATTTTAATATTGGCTTCATTTATAATTTTGGAGGATTTTCTGTTTGAAGCTTAAAAATAATATTAATTTTTATTAAGCTTAAAAAATTATCGGCGTCAAATAAAGGTGAAGCAATACTAGACGCTCAATGAATTCTGTTTGAGACGGTAAAGAAATTACTTTCTTGAAAATTAATTACTTTTTGATTGTTCATTTTGATAAATAAGACGAGCCACTTTACAATGGAGTACACAAGTTGTGTTTTGTTTAAAATTACAGAAAATTCAAGGTTATTTTTTGTTAGTAAAATCTTTTTCAAGATAATTTTTCGATGACTTTCTCGTCAATCGTATCGTCTCATCATCGTAGTATTTAAGAAATAAAGTACATTTGTTGCACTCAAAGAAAATGTGAAGGTTTCCTGTATTTATTCATAAGTAATTTAGTTAAGTTGTAGCATTATTTTAGTGATACGTACTTATTACTATATTTGTTTATTTATCGTGATCCATCATCGTTTGTTCTTTATTAAACTCGCTAACACAACTTACTGACGCAGCTCTGTCATGTCAAAGTTATCATTCTGACATGGGATCTGGTTATGGCTCTGCTGTTAATCTTAAACATGAATTTCTAAGAAACATCCTGATTCCGAAAAATATAACTTATTAATGCAAATAAAACACAACATTTCAATAGAATCATGTGATCGTTGCTAGCGAAATTGGGCTTGCGGTATTTGTTTTAGCAACTGGGAGTTATTTAAAACGTTCTTAACGTATAGAACGTTGTAAACCGTAGCTAAATTAATCGTATGGTTTTCTCAAGTTTTTTATGTTTCTGCAAAATTACCCTAACTTTTATAACATTAATAAGGAATGTTTCTTTTTTTAATAATAAATCTTAGGTACATTATTGTTTAATTTTTAAATCACGATCCAAAGCAGGGTTTTGTTACTTTGACGTCGATGTCTGTTTCATTGCAGTTCTTATCACCGATATGGATGAGATTTTTTCATATGAAAGTCAGTCACCTGGCGGTGGTTCCTAGGGATATTAAAATATTATTGGTACAACGCTGTAAGAGTACGATATCCTGGCCAAAATGGCAATTTTTACCTATAAGTCGTTGTAAAAAATATATGTATGGTAATTTTTAATTATATACTGCCCTGATATATATTATATCAAGAATCTAGAGGTATATAGAACACATTTTCGCACATAATAATCATGGCCGGGATTTTTTCAAGACAATGAAGAGAACTCAAGAGTTCGGTCGAACCAAGTTATTTTGGAACTCTTCCAAGTATCGCTAAATTCTTAGTTTGCATTAACTTAATTTATATTTCTTCATTGGACCGCCTGAATTGCTTTTTAACCGCACTACCCAATTAACTGAATTACAGAAACAGTAGATTCTATTCTTTCGACATATTTTATGTTAATTGATTATAATTTATGATATTGTACACATGATACTTGAGATTGTACACATGATACATGAGAATGTACACATGATGTACACGTGACGCAAATTACGACGAATTAACATACATAAACAAGGAAGATCACCCGCCCCTGTCTATGAATATGTACGCACCCGAAACCGTTACCCCGTTCTCAAAACATTATAATACGTCATATTTATCTGCGCGGTCCGCCCACCATCATACTGTTTTTATTCTAAGGGTAAAGCTATTTAATGCCTGCCGTAAAAACTGATGGTAGACAATTCCGTGTCTACTTCGTTATATTCGTATAAATTAAAATAAATTTTTGTTGACGATTCTTAATATGATTGACGTAACGAATGCCCATTGACTTCGCTTCTACAATAGAACGACAATTCATAAAATTCTATGACCTTAAATGTATTCTGAATCGCTAAATTTATTATCATGAATTTCAAGTTAAACATGAATGTTAACAAAAATATTGTAATTCAAGCAGCGAATCCGATCATTTAGTTAAATTTATTCCCCTAATAAATAACCCGTAACGGTTAAGTACAAATTAAACTGTAAATAAATTCGCTGGAGTTTTAATGAAACTTACCACCTGAATACAGAATCGATGATTTTCTTCAATATAACATTCTGCTATGGAATATTTTAAGGTAAATTTAACAAACAATTTTTTTTAACAAGTCTGTAAAATATACTATTTATTAATTAATCTCCCAACTGAAACAAATAAATATTACACACGAAATGTCTTACAACAAGATGTCTTCGTTAACCTCGTGTGTGTTGGTTGAGAAAGCGACCTTGCCTTTTTGAATCTTAGCACCGATACAAAAAATAAATCATTTTAATTGTAGTAATCAAAATCTTAAGAATTGTCTTTTTAATATATATTGTACAGCTATACAATCCGCATTGTATTAAATCAAGCAGAAAACAGAAGGAAAAAAGGAAAAAATATATTGCTGATGTAAAACATTTGTATCTACCCTCCGGCATTTAAAAACTTCTTTGATCATTTTGTTGCTTTTTAAATTTAATTATACGATACTAGACCAATTGTCTGCTGTATCCTAACAAATTGTTACAACATCAAGAAGAAAAAATGCTACTTTTATATTAACCAACATCGTTATAAGGATTTTAAATTGTAATGCTATATCAATTCGATTAAGACGCTTAACAGTTAACAGATGGGCGTATTACGTTTGTATAACAAAGGGTTTCCTTCAAGACCTTCAAAAACTAATCGTTCAAACCCACCCGTATCTTAAATAAGTGTTAATGGATTGGATTTATTAAATGATAAGAGCATTAAAGTAATGTGAGCTGGACTTTTCATCAGAAACAAACAGGACATTGTTATAGTCTCTAGCACCTTAAGCACAACAAAAAGCATCAAATAGTTATTTGTTTCATCTTGAGTGCCGGAAACTTTGTTTCTCAAGAATTTTCCGAGATACACGTAGAATTCACGCTCTTAGAATTTATATAATTCTATCTCTATTTCCAGCAATTTAGAGACGATTAAAATTTTTAAAAAACTTTTTATTATTTCTACTTCTTGTTATAGAATCTCGAAATTGGAGCACTATCATTTTAAAATTCTACGCTGTCTTCCCAGACCGTTTAAACGGTTGGCTTAACATCTAATTCTTGGACTGGAGGAGGGATGTTATTTTAAAATAAGCCTTCTATTTATAATTTGTTGGGGTCTTATTCATCTAGATTAAAACCAGCCGCGCTGTTACGCGAAAATTTATTAATTTCATTAAGTTCGTTGCTAGGAGATGTTTTCTGATTCCGAGCAAATCCTTTTACTTTGTATGATAAATTTCGGTTTGGTCTGTTTGGTTACGAGCTTAATTTATTAGAAAATTTTGAATCTACTAAAGGCTTGCATTGTGGGAATAAAACAAGGGATAATTAAAATACATAATTATTGAATTTGTGAAGTGGAGTTGTTTTTATACAAATGACAGCAGCTGACACATTTTAAATGTTTAAGGTACATATAATACAAGAGTCATTTATTTTGTCTCTCTAATTTTATTATCCTATATTCCGAGGGAAGATTTTTTTAAGCAAACATTTAGCCCAGGCCTCTCAGGATACTCTTACCAATTTTTCCTAAAGAAATATTAAATAGAGACACCTTGTCAAAACATTAGCCGGCCGGAGGTCGGGTAACTTTCAACTAAGGGTCGGGGATGATTTATAAAGATAGCCTTAAGGGTTGTTGGGAAATCTTTGCGATAAAATTTTAAGGCTGATGCAAAGGTAAGAAGAGGAAGCACTGTTAATTATGAATGAGGTATTCCTTTGGGTAAACGAAGAGAAAGATATATTTGATAAACGTTCTTTTAAAATATGTAAGACGAATAAAAGTAATTCAAAACAATTGTTGTAAGTATACTTCGAAATGTACAAAGATTAAGTAAAAATTAAAGTTAATAATACGTTGTGCTTTTGTTTGCTGAAACAGAAATTACAGAGGAAACATAGATAAATTTGTATTGGACTCGACAATGCTTTGGAAAACGACAAAATGACGCTTTCGAACTCGATAAAACAGGCTAAGTTGTGCAGGAAATTTGTTTTGTGATTTACCTTTATATTCTTGTTAGCAAAATGATTCCTTGACAATGTTAAAGGAAACTTTTATATGAAAAATAAGTTGAGTGAAAAACACAAACTTTTCAAAAGTCAACATTATAAAAACGCGAGTAGAAAGTCTTTTAAAACAAAATTTACACGCGACAGCAAATATGAAAAAAGTCAACATACGAAATGTTAGATTTATTCTTGGACTTTTGTCAGATTTCTTTTTATCTAAGCAGCTTCATCAGATACAAAATTCAGAGCCCCTAAGCTAGATATGGATCTCAGCATAATGGATAAAGTTGTATACTTTGCTTTAACTTTATCGCCCTTGGTAATAACTCGCAGCCGTAATTTTTATATGGATATATTTCTATGGATGACTTAATGGTTTCTTCTTTGAGATTTTTTTAAGTTCTCATATCAATCATTTAGATGTTATCTCTGAACGTTCAGTTTGACAATCATTTATAAAGATGTCTGTAAAAACTTAAGTACTTTTAATTTATGAAGAAAATTTTTGTACTTTTACGTGATAGCATTTCCCTATAAAAGTCTATTCCTAACATTTCGATATGTATTTATTGATAATTTGTTAAATGCTTTCTTTAGAACATAATACTTTTTACCTTTAATTTACTCCGCTACTATTAAGAGTCTCCCCACAAGAGAATGCAATGCAATGAACAAATAGAGAAAAATGTAGTAAATTAATTTTCAAATGGCATTGTGTTATCTCTGGAATTTGCACAGTCATCTGGCATCTTTTCATACATAAGCTAAAATCACAGACAACAACATTCTACTTCATTAAAACCAGCGAATACAACAGCGTTAATGCCGCCACTGTCACGCTAATTCCGGCCGTATCTTCTCTATACAGATTTCAAATTCGCTTAGAGCGATCTTTAACACATTACATGGCTATGTCGCAGTGCAGAACCACCCTATTTTAATGCAAAACACGAACTCAAACCTCGTTACAGGCGAGATCGGTTTGGAACCGCAACCATATGTTATACGGAACCCGGTTTAAATCAGTACGTTTTCTTTGCCGCGGCCACCACCCTAATATATTCACCAATCGCGGAGCATAAATCAGGAGTAGGTAAAGTATCTCCCACATTTGCCAAATCATAAAAGATATCATTAGAAACAAGAATGCTACCGTCTAGTATTCTCGCAGGTGATATTTTACGGAAACGTTTTGCTTAGCTAATGTTTATTTAGATTAAACATTTTTTTCAATAATTTAAATATTTATTATGTTCCTGCATAGAATATTTATATCCTCACGTTGTTGTTCCCTGTTACAGTACAAAGCAGTAATGTTGAAGATGTCATGAAAATATTTTTGTTTACATGGAAACAACTGTGACAAACAGCACATTTTCAAGCCCGAATTTACTAGTAAAAGATAACTCAATAGTCACATTAACCATTGTCACTCTGTTATGTACCGCCCAATGAATTGAAACACAATAAGTTTCTTTGTCCTCGACCAGGAGAACTTTAATATTTCTTATGTAGCCCTCCCACGGTAATGGGACGGGCGCTGTCCCAATTTTATTATATTTACACGGTATTACCTCAGAATCCTAATTTATGCGATGTCTAATGGTATTTTGGCCTACTTTTAATAATCTACGATTTACGTAAGAATTTCCCTTTATCGAATTCATATTCACAGAAATGTAAGAGGTTGGTTTAAATGGTTTAAATCAAGTGTGAGATAAAATGGCAAAAAATTATGCAATGACATTGTGAAAAATTATTGTTACAAAAGCCGAGTGTATACTGCATTAGTAGTGTAGCTCTCAGGAACTCTCTCATAACGTTATTTTGAAATGTAATATCATTTAATAGCAAACATTATATGAAATATTCATAGTCGACATCACAAGGACGATTACAGTAAATGGGACTTCAGAAATGATTTCTAAGTGAACAATAATATCAAATAGATAGATATTCCATCGAATGCAAATATTTATCAAGAAGTGTCCCAACGATTTGCATTTGAATTCATTTCAGCCTTCCAACAGTTTAACTTGGAAACCTACCAAGGATTTAGGGCTCCGAATGAAACTATAGATTCTGAACTAAAATGGTTTTCTTAATTCTTTCTGGATATATTACAAGTACCGCAATGCGGGCCTTAACTAACTTTAACTATTACCACATATCTACGGCACTAGGAATTCGGTGCTCGACATAAATTCGGGAAGTCAGTTAAAGAATTCCTTAATTGGATACGCTTGGTCGTGACACTGCCATTGGAACACAAACTTCCAGTCTTCGAAGCAAAAGCCCCAAATTAACTCACTCGGAGATTGAAGTCTGTGGATATACTGAAAACTTGAGGAAATTTATCTTCACCCGCGAAGTTAAATCGCACTTATAGATGGCCTCGATTTGAATTTGCGGCTGCGTTAAACTTATCTGACATGGTCGGAATCATAATTATTGGAGGCGTTTTTAGATTTGTGAAGACGTTTTAAGGATTCGGGATTAACTGGAGTCGGCGGAATTAAAACGCCTATTGGGATTCGCCTCTACTTACACTTGAATTATGAAATCAATTCCACTTCAAATCGTGAAGTTCTTTTAGATTTCTGAAGATTATTTTTTATTTACTTTATAATAATTTACATGAAAAAAATATATATTTAAATATATTTATTAGTACAAACAAAGCTGAGAAATTCACACAACTCCTTTCTCAGTTAAGATGTGTCGTTTTAGCATCTATCAACTGATTTTACTAAGCCGAAAGGGATAAATTCGTTTCAGTTTCCGGCAGAGTAAGATTGATGACCGAGTGAAATGGAACTCAATGGAGATTCGAACATTGTTAGCAGCGAGGCTGAACGTATGAAAGATCATAAAAAACGAATAGGTTTATAAGATTATACGAATGTATAGCTACATGATAAAATACATATGAATTAATCCTCTTTGAATATATTATAAAGCTAATAATATCCTTGTAAAAGAATTTTAATTTATATTTAAGTACATAAAAAAGAAAGAAAGGAGTTTTCTTAAACGTAGGGTTCAATACATATTTGGTACACATATCGTAGCAAAAATAGCGAATATTTTAATCAATTTACACTATCAATAGTCGTTTTTAAATCTCAAATAGTAGAAGCGTCTATACAAGAATAATTTTTAATAGAAACCATGCTTATACATGATTTGATAGTGATTCATTACAATGATTCTCAAAGGCAATCTAATGCGATTGGAATCAGGTACGCTTTAGATGAGATAACAAAATGAAATACTAAACGAAGACCAATATTAAAGTAGGTGAAATACCAACAGAAATTACTCAGGGGACGCATTTCGAATATTTGAAGAGTGAGGAAATAGGGTGATGTTTTAGTACCTTCTGACTCCTGAATTCAGAACGTTTCACTTAGGACATTTTAGTATTGGACATATAGAATTATGTAAGGAAAAATTTTGCTATTAAATAAAGATAGGAATAGAATGAATATTAAATTACCATATATTTCATAATTTCCGGTAATATTTTACGTGATATAAATTCGAATATACAGTATGCAAGATTTACTGAAAAATGGAATAGCATCTGAAATCCCCGATATAATAAAGAATTGTTTTCTTGGTTTGTTTTCTTTCAATGATTTATGTATCATATCTTGATCTTATATATCATTCTTACCGAAATAACTTCAGCTTAGAATACTGCCATCAGGAAAAATGTTAGCAAAAATAATATATTAATATAGGGGGAAGTCACAATTCATTAAAGTTAAAACATATTAGCTGAGTCGATGTTTATTGAAAGCAACATTGGATTCTAGTTACCTAATTAAATCGTTTCCGGAGCGGCATCCTGATAAAAGGAAATACTTATATTATATAATGACAGAATAAGTATATATCTAAGAGCTACATACATGACAGCGTCTCTATCCTGCCAAACAACCGATTACTTAGGCATATCCTATCAATTGAGGGCAGATAATGGCCTCGCCACACCGCACCATGACACTTAAGTGATCAGTGTGGAGCCCCCATTATATTAATTGCGTGGTCGCCAAATGAGCTGGCAAGTGTGAGTTATGGGTTTGTGTGGTTTATTAAATTCGTTCGTCCCTTAATTTGAATAAAAATATTTTATAAGATTTAATAAGCGGAGCTTGTTTTGACTAAACGTGTTATAAAGTCCACTGACATTCAAACAATTCCTAAGACAATATACGACAGCATTTACCTTTCACCATGCTATTTGCTCGGTTTAGTGGCCAGCTTGAGTTTATTGAAGGAAAATAATCTTAAGACAAATAATATTCTGTGTTATATTTTTCTTTCTTTATTAAACGGAACTAAAAGCTCTTGTATCTGAAATAACACATTATACGCGTCGAACATAAAACTTGAGAGGAATCACCTGCAAGTGACAATCATGGATGTCATGTTTACAAGTTATAACTGCGATGGTTAAACTAACTTATATGTGGCAGACGGGAGTGCAAGTGATTACAGATGTTTTATTTTAACAGTATTTATCGGCGAATAGTGCAGTGTATAAAATTAAATATTATATAAAAATAAAAATAATAGCATCAACAATTTCTTTTGATCTCGGGATTTGAGCTTCGCCAACAAAAAGCACTACTAAATATTCTAGACTAAAATTTAGGCAACGTGTAGTATCTAGAGAATTTACATGCTTTGAAGTAACAAAGACGTGAAAATTCACAACTTCGCCGAATTTCGGAGACACAAAGAACCAGCTCAGATGTTATTAGAATGAAATGAGATGAACTGCTCATCTAAAACAATCAAGAGGTAAAAGATAAGATAAGATAAGATCCGAGATGGAATTAATCATTAATCTTATAGGAGCACTCAAAGACTGTAAGCATCTTCAAAGGAAAGATGTTAAGAAATATTTAAAGAGGAATCGTTTTGTTCTAGCTGTGAGTGTTCATTACAGTTTTTATGTTCGCTCATTGGAACATGCGTAAATGTTGACTTTGAAGTAAACTCAAAGTTAAAGTTTCAAATTTCTATGTAATTTCGGGTTTGTGTAGAGCACTTTGTGATATAACTTGGAATATTTAGGTATTTGTATAGATAACAAGTATTATCTGATGGAAAACTTTTATTTGACTCAGAAATAAAATTCAATTTATTTATTTATGACCTTAATCTATCTCGAATATAATTTCTGTAAAAAATTTTTCATTGACAAGCCGTCAAATGACTATTGATTTTCGCTTACAGTAATTAGTCTTACGTGAAGTATTTCTTCAATTTAAAATACATATATCTTCTTCAAAAAATCTATTCAAAATCAAAAATTCTACATACATTACATCAATACCAAACATCAGTCAGTTGGAAATTGGTGTCAAACGCTCGGATGAATTTAATTCTCTAAAACCTAGGAAAACCTTTGGACCCTTTGTGCCCGTTAAATGTGTGGTAACAGTCAGTCCCGAAACATGAGATAAGATATTACAAGTATTATCAATTACAAAAACCTCAAACCTAAATACTCAAACAAAAGTTTCCACCTCGTAAAATTCCACCCCCATAAATCTGGGATATAAAAGCGGAATTCTGAAATGAAATGAGTTTTATCACTTCAGTTTGGTCCTTGGATTACCGACACTCAATATTTTGGTTTTTATTGATTTGCTCGTATTATACTTTTATTTTTATGAAGGACTGCAATGGCTCATTTATATGTATTTGTCCGAAATGCAACGTAATCACAAATTAGTTTGTATTTTAGTAAACACTTTTCCTTTGGCTTTGTAAATTTCGTTTATAAGTCAAATTTTAAATTCAAATATAATAGCGAGTTTATTTCTTCTAAAGCATCTTATTGCAACATCATTCCGGAAAGATGTAGAACTTTTGAAGTCCCAAAGTCTTAAAACAGCTTGTAGCCCATTCAAACAAAACTTGCTTGGACTACTTAAATTTAATAACTTTATTTTGGAATCCATCGGAGGTCATGATTTCCATATTTGACTTTTGTGCTTGTAATTTGGTATTATAATGTTAATACGTCTCCTGAACAAACCGCTTGCCAAAAAAAAAGCCAAAGATTCAAGAAATTTTACAAAGTAATGTTTTTTAAGTGTTTCTTTGATAAAAAACCGTATAATAATTCGAATTGCCAACGGCGATGTTCTAATTAGAAAGAAATCTTTTGCCTATTACAAGTAAAACATAAACACAAACAATCTCGTAGAGGGTTTTGGAAGGAAAAACAATTGTAATATAATAGATCCAAGTGAAACGTATACAAAATCCATATAAAACACAAAAGTTTGTACGTCGATGGAAGCTGAGAATTGATTGATAGATCAGCATTTCTTTCAAAAACTTTTCATACACGCTTTGTTTAGATTTCTTATCACACACATGGCTCGAATCTCAAGAGTCAAATTAAGAAAAAATATACAAAAATAAATGTAATAAGAGAAAAGATCATGTATATAAATGTATTTTTTGTTTCAACTCTTCAACATTTATCTTGTTCATACTTATCATGATATTTTCAATCGTATTGTAAGGAGTGCGCCAGGCTCTACGTCTGTGTGTATGAAGTCGGGTCAAATCATCAATCTTCAAACTTTTTGTTTGTTATCAACTTTTTGTGAAGTTTTCGTCTGAGAGGGGATTTGTATAATCAATATTGATTTTAATGAAATCCCCAAATTTTCTTTACCTTTTCTTTCTAAACCCGTGAAAATGCGATAATGTCGGAATATTTTAGGAAATCTTTTTTTTTTGTTTGTTGGGTTTCTGTGAATACACAGATACCTCGCAACTTATATCGTTAAAATATTAATGAAATTATTATATTAGAAAAGAAAGGAAACATACATGTAACCTAAATACATAAGAAGAAACTAAGAAAAAACAGTAAATTACATAATACATACAGATATATATATATAGACTTGCATGCATAAGTGTGTTATACAGAACCCTTGACAAGTCACGTATGACCAATGTATTGATCACAAAAAATGAATATGATTCATCTATTAACAAGAAGAGCTTTATGAACGCTGTGATTGACAATTATTTATTCCTATTAGTCGTCGCCCGCTATGTAAGCCTGTTTAACTTTTTCAATTAATTTCCACTTTTAAATGAAAGCTCGCAGTTATTATTTTGTCCGCAGTAATATTATTTCGGGATCTTTTTTAATCCTATCCAAACATCTGAACATGTAGCTTTAAATCTTTTGTTCTACATTAAATATACAACAATATAAAAACGTGGTAAATCAATTTTCTCACATCAATAAATCATATTGGTAGGCAACTACAATTTTTGTTTCATAATTGGAGTGTACGGAGTGAATACGATGCCCGAATTAAATCTGGGATAACAGATTGTCAGGTTTCATTAAATCCTTGTACGTAATACGAAAGGGAATTATTAAAAACGTTCGTGTTGGGAAAATTACTTTTTTTGTCCGACTCTTATCGCGATGAATGGATATTCTATTCTTATTTGTATGCGAGTAATGATTTTAAAATTGCTCGTAATAAATTAAGAACGAAGCACTTTCAAAGAAACCTCCACACATAAAGCTATGAGTAAATAAAACCGGGATCCGTATCTCTGCTTGAAATAAAACTGTGATTTTAGTTTAAATAAAATATGAGCCAAGTGTAAGTAATGTCGTTAGGCGTGGTGTTATATTTTTCGAAAATGAAAAATAATGTTTAAGACATTCAGCGAGAGGTAGAAAAAAATGAATACAAACTTTTAGGAAAATTATTTCTATCCGACGGAGAGCCGTTTGATAATTTAGCGTTAGCTACAAAAAGAATATACTTTTTGCTCACGCAGTTATCTCGAGATGGGCTTTGACGTTATTTTTTTCGCGAGATTTTCGTAAAATATCTCTAATACACGATGTCAGATCCCTAGAGGCGAGACCGTATATACGGCATCTTATTTGAAGATTACACGCAACATGCAAAAAATATGCCAACTAAGACGAATATTAAAACTGATGTGCTGTTTGTTTGATTTGAAACTAAATTGAACTTTAACTGAATTGGAGAGAAGAGAGAGAATGGAATAGAATTCTTACTCATTGTCTCGAAAATACAGACTTTGATGGGAAATATTTTAAACGTAAGTTTTGTTGTGATAACAATCACGAAACTCTATCGACTTTAAAGCTATATTTTTCATTTTACTACTATTATTTTATATTGGAATATTATAGCCGAAATATGCATGTTTTATTTTAACTATAAGATCCATGGTTTATGTATTCATAGATATACAAATTTCATAAAAGAAGTCGGCGTATTAAACAAAATACTTCAGTATGATTAGCCTGACATACCCCTGACATAACGAGGAAGGTTTATTGTATGTAAAGCTATATATATTTTAATGGATATAATCTTATCTCTATATTATTTTTAATAATATCAAGTTATAAAAAAAAACCTTATAATTGGAGAAACTAATAGCATAGTTCAGGAGGACGCTATATTCGAATAAAATAATAGTTGATTAATTTTTTTTTAATCAAAAGTCTAGTTTACAGCTGTTGTTACTTAAAGAGAAATTCATTTGTTTTAAACAAATTAACAATTAATATATACTTAAAAAAGAGTGATTTATCTCGACTTGAAGTCAGTCGATGGAAGGATCGACGGATGGTTGGAGGAAGAAGGAAAAGGTTTTTAATGAGTCATCCCCTAAGAGTAATGAACACTCGACAAACATTGCTTACTTTATTGTTTCTACTTAAACCATAGAAGATATAACTCATGAACTGAATTGATATGAAGTAGACTTGTTTAAGATGAGATCTATCGATATAAACCCACAGGTGAACATCCGAAGATGAAAAAAATATCGATTAAAACAATCACACGCTACATAATATTAATTAATCTGTATGTTGGCGCGTGCGTTATGCCTTTTAACTGTGCACCGGAGCGGGAAATTATACTTAACTATACGTTACATTCGGCTGCGTCCACGTGGCTTATTGGAATAAATGAAATCGCGTTAATAAGCTGTTTGCAGTCAAACATGTTATTAAGTCGCAATGTGTGTTTATTGAATTATAAGTATTGTTACGCAACACTTAATGTTTCGAACAAATCCTATCAATGAACCAGACGAGGAAAGGATATTTATTAGAGTCAGAACAACCCGTATGTATAAGCTAATTTACCTGAGATGCTTACCATTAGCTAGTGAATTTTTACTCTAAAAAAGGCTTATTTAATAAAATAAGATTTCTCATTATCTTAATTTCCGTGAAAAATTCTAGAACATTTCGCGTTGCTAATCCAATTTCGAGACTGGAGCCCTGGCGTTGAAAATGGATTACAAAACGTTTAATGGACACGCTACAGTATAAAATTATAAAGATTTAGGTATTAGCACGTTTTACTTTTATAACTAGCTTGTTGACTTCGTGTTTGTTATCACATATTATTGATATTTACATTATGAAGACAGAAATAATTAGTCACTTTGAAAATTGAAAGAAACAAAGAAATCTATATATATAAGAGATTTCCCACCTATATATTGACTCATCACGATATCTCT
>DVQP01001501.1:0-15261 GCA_018231745.1 Danaus eresimus
CGAATATACATTAATTAACGTTTATGTATTATTATTTATGTATATTATGTAATATTTATGTATTATATATAAGCTAGGACCATCTCACAGTCGCTTGTTACGTAAACGCTTCTAGTGTAATCATCGAAACTATCAAAGTATACAATACCGAAAATACAATTGTTAAAATTGTACTTAATAATATTTTTACTGACTTAAATGTTTCATAAGTTTTTTTTTCCATACTTTAATATTACTGTATTAAGGATATCAACATAAATCGCGTTGTTTCCTTGTGAGTTAGACACTAATACAGTTATAAGAAAGGGAATTTTTTAAAACGTTACCATTAGTTTTACGTATTTCGTCTTTACTGCTTCGATTCTCGTTTTCATTGGCATTTATCGATGAGTCAACGACTGGGTTTTGTTTAGCGGATTTTGAATCTATCGTCACTACACAAAGATACTTTGAAAACGTTGTCCGAACAAAGAACAATAACATGTGCTAAATGTTTTATGCAGCTTTATTCGTGTTAGTATTTTTACTATTGTAGTTGAAACTGTCTGTCAATATTTAATGTCTTTATAATTAATTTTAGTGTCTGTTTGTTTTATGAACATTATTTTAAGATATACAATTCAAATTAATCGATAGTACATAAATATACTTAATTAAACATTTTTATATAAGTTTTACCGGCTTAATTGATTTGACTTGTGTATCTCTAGGCTTCTTTTACTATAATTTTTTTTTATATGAAATTTTTAAATATAACTTTTCCGCCAGGCGGAGTCACGGACATAGCCTGTCTTTTAAGTTATACAATTTTTCTATGTTACTTACTGTTCTTGGTTTACAAAATAAATATATTAAAAGCTCGATGAAAATTAATAAATCCAAACAGTATATATTTATATGTATGTCTGTGTATTTACATTCGTCACACCGGTCACTATAACACACCTCGCCGTAAACATCTAACTGTCAATGTCAGTTCATTTACCGAATTGTAATGTAAATCAGCGTTCAAATTGTTTATGTATTTATAGATTTAGCACATATTGTACAGCCGGTTACAGTTGACCTAAATTATAAAGAGGTTTTATATCCGCGTTCGTTATAATGGAGGTTTAGAAATTTGTAGTTTTTTTTATTTATATCAGTTGCTTTATCTAATATCTTGATTGTAAAATCATGTTCCTTTGTGTCTAGACTTATCTAATACTGGCGTTGTTCTAACTCCAACACGTTCATAGATTGCTTCATACAGATTTAGGAACTCTCTTGATACTACGTATATATTTTAGACACAATTATACTTTTGAAATTATATACATATTGCGAGCACATTTCAATGATAACAATCGTGGCATTTATATAGGGTTTACTAAAGGAATGTGATCTATCTCTAATTGACATTTAATCTTCTAGATAGACTTGTAAGTAAATGAATACTCGCGAAAGTCTGAGATCTCATTAGACTCATAGGTAATTATTCTATATGTATATAATAAATATCGAACACAGAGTAGTATATAATGATATGAATATTACACTCCCGAATGAAATTTATTCCCGTTCTCAGCGGGAGGTACTTACCACGGATATTTATGTGACAATTTCATTAATTTTTGTTTTTGTTACACACGCTAATGACGCTACAGATGCGGGTGATGTTATTATTATGGATATATAATATAAATAATAAATAACAAATGAATGTTATCTCGGATGAGTCGAATTAATGCGACCCGACTATGTATTAATGAAAGCGGTTGGAATTTAACCGCTTCGTTGAATGTTTGCTGTGATTTTTCATTTAACTTTCAACATGTTTTAATCTAACTGTTAATTATTGAATAAATATATGTATTATAATATAAAAAATTATAACTTCAAACTACTTTAACCTGTCCATATAACATATGTATTAATAATTAGTACCTACATACAATTTTCATAGCTTTTGTATGTATAGTTTTTTTCAAGTAAAACGGTTTCTCGATTGTGTTAATTCTTCTTATTAATAGAGTTGTAAATCCTCATTGATATTAAATTATTTTATCAGAAACATTAATTATTTACAACGACAGTTACAGCGAATGTATAAATCTTGACAATACTCTGTACGAACTAGGCTTTAATTATTATTAAATATTATGACGTTGTAGTTAAAATTTATGTTGAGGTCTGTAGATTTATAAATGTAGGTAAAATCGTCGTATGTACATAAATAAATATCTTATATAATATCTATATATAACTTTAGTTAGCTGGTTTAAATCAAAATCAACAACACAGCAACACGTTGTATAATAGTCTTAGTATAATAAGTCAGTTTTTTATATGCACCTAGATATCTCAATGCATTTCACCGCCGGCCTTCTAAAGTAAGCTCGCATTTATAACATATAGCTGCTAAATTGTTCACACAGAGGTCAAGATTCGGGAAGCACGCGATGTTGAACATATTAGCGGTAATTGAACATTAAGCTGTTAACAATGTTAGCTTTTAACATTAGTGTGTATTTAACCTTAATTTTCACAATCGGTTTAATTCTGTCCAAGAAAAGAATCATGTTATGATAATTGTTGATCTGAAATTTTTGTACTTCTTTGATAGTAAGTGCTTTTATTGAATTTTCAATCGTAATGTTATAGAAATTGAGCTTTAATCTTAAATAATGTCTACGGATATACATATGTCTAGTTCCCTTTTACTATAACTACTATATCTACTACGTACTATATCTATATTGAGTCTTAAAATCTATGACATCAAAAGTAACGAAAGTGAAAAAAATCTTTTCACTATACATAAAGAACTTAATTAGAGCTATAAAATTATAAGTCTCGTGATATAAACGCCAAAATAATTTTATTGTTAATAATACAATTCTAACATTCATCGGTAGTAATTATTACTATAATTAAAAAGTTTCTTCTGAGTGCATTAATTCAACAGCCAGGTGTTCGCCGCTCCCTCCACTGGCACAATAACTGGTCTGGTAATGGGTTAATATTACAAAATAAAATTAGTAGCTACTTGAGATAACTATGGGCTGTTAAGCTTTACAAGCCGTGCTATTCAATTGTTTTATTATTATGTAATATAAATTATATATATGTATGTATATAGTCTAGTTATATGTTAGTAAGATTATGATAATTTATTTACTTATTGGAAAGTAGATAAAAGTTTTTACATATTAACTCGATATATAGCATTATTGACTCGATTCTAGATAATGAATTGTTATTTGTTCTCTTTTATAGTATAGAAGTAAACACATACTATATAAAATACTTGAATCTTCGTGTTATTTGTTTGTGTAGTGTAAAGTTACTATTATTCTTTAGAATTTCTCTATAAATACAATGGCATAAAACTCCCAAAGCACTATTTCAGCCACGACTGACGTTAAGTGTTGGCTGTAATCTCAACTTTTCCTACTTTGATGGTTTTTCCAAATTTATGTACCTAAATAAATATATATGATAATATATTGGAATATTTTTATAGTTTAAATTGAGTTTAACGTAGAAATTCAATTTATAATGAATGAATACATATATTACAGACCTACTGATAATAAACGCTAACTATTATGGAAGAATAAAAAAAACTGAATGAACCTCATTATTTTGTTTCTTTATCTTTCAATTACTTGGACTGTTTGCTTAAACACTTTGTCTGTGAAGAGAAAATTGACATTGTATTTACTTAGCGACTATCACAAAAATAGCTGCCGTTAGGATAAACAGCGAGGTGTTTGTCGTTTGCTTTGTTTAAAATGAATCGGGGACAGATTTCACACGGTTACGCACATGATACATTGATAAACGGAAGCGTGTTGATTGTAAATAAACATTATATTATCATCAATAAAATTAAATAATATCAACATCACAGTTAGTTTATTTGATTCTTTATTTATATCATGTAATACGTAATGTACATATCTGTGGTGCTTTATAATACCGTTTTTTTAACTTCATTTCCCGCTACCGCTTGTACCATAGTCTCACCACTAACTCGCATTCGATCTCTATGTCAACAGTATACCGTTACCGTATTGCTGAAAAACCATACAATGCTATTACCATAATCATTGTGGGCACGTTCACAGTACGCTCTAGTTATGTTACAAACATTTGTTAATGTCTCTTATAGTCACATAATGGTAGTAATTACATACTAATAATTTGTAACTATGTCATTAGATAGCTTCTATGTATGTTGTATGTTTTTCTTCTGCAAAAAAATATTATATTATCATTTATGAAATGTATCTACATTAAAAAATATTTCAATATATAATGCCTGAAACCTATTCATACAAATCTTCACTGTAATGATTTTGGTTTTTGTAATAAGATTACATTAAAGTTATTTGTATGAGAAGAAAAGATGAAGAACAAAAATAATATTGACGTGTGATCATTAGAGATCATCTTAGAGATGTGTGTAGTGACGTCATATGTGTGACCTAAATCTGACGGTCGTCGACCGGCCGGCCGGCAGGCCGAGTTCAGCAACACATATAAACTTTACCTAATTCGTATGTACGAAAAAAATTTGAAACACCATACAACGAATAATATTAATCAGGTTATAAATAGTTCTCGTTCATTATTATTAATCATAATTTGATATCGTACGACTACCCTTCTAAATTTAGCGGTGGTTGATAAGTTTGTGAGCCTTATACAGATTTAATATTGGAAATAATTTATATTATATATATTATACGCTATTAGGTATAAAACATTAACATGTATACAATAATAAAATCACACCGGATGTGTTAAAGATATCCGTCAGACAATAATGCAGGTTTTATTTCATAACGACGTTAAATACATTTACATACATACATACTTATTATACACTATACCTATGTGTTAGTGTGTAAATAAAATAGTTTTCCTGTGCCTTTTAATCGTACTCGACCAGCACATCCTGATTCCTGAATGCCTAAATTACCGGATGGTGATTATGTATGTACAAAGCTAATTACGAGTCTAGCCAGTCATATTCTTTCTATAGCTACTATTAGGATTATATTTATTGTTACCCATATTACAAACCTCAATATTTTTGTCAAACACAAACTAATTTTATTCTATGGATGGTTTTTGACGTGTACTTCTATGTAATTCCATGTTTTTTCTGTAAGTTTTTCGTGTAACAGTAAGAGTTGTTTATATATCAGGATTAAATGATGAACATTTCGACGGACGGAATCCGCATTTATTAATTCTATATAATGTAGTTTTAGAATGGATTTTTTTGTCTGCAATACGTAATGAGATTTATTCTATTCGAGAAATAGTACATTTAATAAGTTCTGAATATTTAGAGTACTTAGAAGCTCAGCGTCTAGTTACTTAATTTTTTAGATTAATATTTAGTGACTATTTTTGTATTTACAATATTTTCTATTCGTATGAATGAATTTACGGTCATATTATAATTGAATATGCTTTGCCGAATGCAATACTGTATCTTTTTGTAGACTCACTACTGTTTTTCGCCTAAATGAAAAAAAATGTTTTGATAAAAATAATATATTTACAGCTGGTTTGAAAACTTATAGAATGATCCTCATTTTCTAAATTTTCATACGATAGGAATGTTATAACGGGATTCAATTAATTTGTAACTAATAAGAAAGTTCATGAAAAAATCTTTACTATCAGATAACCCGGACCGAACAGTTCTTGTCTAAAGTAATACGTCGTGATAAAATTTATTTATAACTATTAATCTTTTACAATTATTTACCCTTGACCACTCAGTTATTTAGACAAGAAGTTGATTGTGTTACACAATTCAACGACCCTGGTGCTATCTAGGTTTATTCTACTTAATTGAATTTCTCTTCTAAATTTATATTAATTTGAGGTTAATTGTTACAATTTAAATAACATCTATCTAAAACAATTAATTGTTTTATTTTATCGTACGTCTAATTGCCATAACAGTTGTTCGAATTTAAAGTAATTGCGAAGGATTTTTAAATGTCCATGACATTATAAGTAGTTGTAATGTATAATAATCAAACGAAATTAATGTGAATTAAGATATAGATGATATTTTGTTTGGAAAAAAAAATGTTTCTTTTTATTATTAGCTATTCTTAGAAGTCGGTTTATGTCAAAGAATATGTATTTACTTATTGTCTTGTATCTTGTTGAAGGAACGCATTTAATAATAAAAATGTTCTAATACATTCCGCTTCTATACACGATAGACGTATTTTTCTATTAGATTCATAATGTGACGAATAAAAAATTTATAATTTAAATGTTTGCAAAATGACTTGTGTATGTGAAACCTCTTTAGTGATGTATGTTGTTGGTTTATGTGACCTACAACAGTAGTGCACTGGCTGGTTTGACAAAATGATTTATTTCACAAAAACCACGTTGCGGTCGCGTGTGTTACTCAAGTGTTTCCATCTTTGCGGTGCACATGATGTTAGTTGCTAAACATTGAAACACGATTTATTTATTTAATATTACACACACTTATAGCGGTTACAGTTCTTTAAGCTAACTCTTTGTGTATTATATACGTAAAGGGCTATTTACACAGACGACACGTTGTGCTGCTAACGGTGTAGTGAATAAGTCCTTAGAGGTGAGAAAAACATATTCAAGCTCAGATTACAGCCAGCTCATTGCAAGCCCATGTACTTCTTTGATCTCAAAATAGATATCTTAATGAGCACTTTTCTTAATTCGTGAAATATAAACATCAAACGAACTTATACTCTGAATTGTTTCCATTTTTTTAGTTTTCAAAAGAAATTTAGCCAAGAATTCGTGATATTTCTCAAATGCGCAATTTCCTTCATAATATAAATAAATAAATATTTCAAAAAAATGTAAAGACTCCAGGAAGCTTGTAAAATAATGTCCGTTCGTTTCACATATTTATAAATCAAATACAAATATGTTTTTGTTCGCATTGACATACAAAACCATTCACGATATTCTGACAAGTGATGACCGGTGCTCACCGATCGTATGTAGAATGAACTCATCACCCAGGATGATGATGAGTTTTCAGGTCATTGTACTCATGTAGATACTAACACAATGACCTGACTTCCACCCACGTGTGATTACTAATAATTTAACGGTCACAATACCGTTCACCTGTGATTTATGTTTCATTATTGATTTTTGATTACACTTCAACTATATGGACATAATGAATTACTGAATCATGTTTTTTTTACCAGTCGTTTCTTTTATTTTTTTACCGTCGCTAATGTATATATAATTGAATAAAAGATAAACATCTTAACCGCGTAAACTATTTTTTTTATATACATACGGTATAGAAAGGAATAGAAAATAATTAATTAATTTTATTACTGAGCCCCTTTTTAGGGAATATTTTTTTTCTTTGTCGACAATATTAAGAAGGAGGTAGTAGCACCTTATGATGTAATACTATGGCAATGGTCAAGTAGCACACGAACGAAGCCGCGTGTGTAACATAGTTTATCATACGATCTTTCCGTATTGTATTAAAAAATAATATATTATATTGAAAGCGACTTGAGAAGTACACGTATAATTTATCAAACTAAATAAGGCTTGCTGACTAATACCATATATCATGGTATTAAAATATATAAATTATTTTATATTGCAAAAAATAAACATATTAAATTCTATAAGGAGCCGTATTCATTTAATGCGTTGTTCCTTTCCCACAAACAAAGACACAATAGATCGTTAATAAACATTCGCTATACGCTCCGCGGTCGTCCAAACGATTCCCTATTATTAAAACAGTAAATTCATACCACCCTGTATAAGAGACAGGTCGTGTAGGGTTCGTTGACCACGGGATGTGCACCGTCTAGTCTGTGTGGGGTTATTGTTATGATGCGTCTGATTGATTCACTGCTCTGTGCGCTCTTTGTATCTTTCGCACTCAGCCAATATACTATGTATATGTCATCGTTCGTATTACAGACGATTCCAATGGCACTTTTAATTTCTTTATAACCGTATCCTGTTTGATGTTGTTTTTTTTTTTTGCAAATGACACAAATGGATTTTTTTGCAACCAGTACGATAATATTTTTATAGAATAGTCTAGACTAAAATATACTAAACTTAAAGTTTATTTGAAAGTGATCAATGGTTTTTATGCGCAGCTAAAACAAATGGACTTTAAATTATACGTGTAATATAAAAAATACGATCGGATAATAAAAGTATTTTTTAACTTTAAAATAATGTTTGAGTATTAGTTTATACGCCTCGGAATATATTAACTTTGTATTTATGTGTAAAACATAAAAGCATTTCAGACAATTTATATAATAAGGTGATCACGATCAATAGAATGAACAGTAGGCTCTACCGAGTACGATGTGAGTAAACTGACGAAACAACGATGTACTATAATTATTATTTTAAATTTTAAAGCAGGTTCATTAAAATTATTGATTCTATCTATTGTTAAACTTTTCTGTCGTGGCTACCAAAAATATATGTGATTTGATTAAGTACAACAATCTGTTATCCTACATAAATACATAACGCTATCTTTAAGGTTTTGTAATTTATTTTTAAATTGAAGAAAAAAAAATCGTTTGTTAGCTTGAGTTTTCAATAAAATTCTTAAGTCGTTTGTAAGTGGTTTGTCTATGACAAGAAAAGTTTGAAGTATAGTAAGTTTTTTTTATTGAAACTTTAATTTAATTTTTTTTCCTCTATCGTATCTCTATTGAATATCTAATTGACGATCTTCAAACGATCTTCCATCTTAATCGCATGTAAATAAGTTTTAAAATTGCATACCTTTATAATATTTCTTTGTACAAATTGTTTTACACCCTACGTCCATTGTGTTTCGTGATTTTGACCATGTTCTGTTTTTTTTTGTTACAGGTAACTGACCCTAGTTCTTGGCACTGACTGGATAATAAACAGTAGGATATTTTAAGTGGTTTACATAGAGGACATTTGAACTGGTTTATATGATACAAAAAAACTTTTAAACTACTCATAGTATTGTCTGTAGGCCAGGTTATGATGGTCAAACAATAAGACTATATAGTTTATATATATGTATATATATAAGTGAGTACACATTATCGTCTTCATCTATCATTAACAAAGTCTTCAGTTAATGGATAAAATTAATTCGATCGAATGCTTAGTAGTTAACAAGCAAGTTGCACGCAATCTACTATCACGTTATGTTCACTCTTGACCGAGTTTCTAGATAGGAAATAACATCCTCGTTATGTACAGAGTTATCAATTAACACATATGTATATTAGTTTCTAACATTTGATGCTTTTGAATAGATTTATGTAAGACAATCTTTGGAAAATCGTATTACGTAAGGAGGGAAAGTGCGTTCATTGTTCGCGTCATACTCACCGCATCGACTGTTTCCAATCCACGAGATTTTGATGTCACGTATTTTTTGTATTATTACATATTGTTATGAATTTTATACAGCGTGATGTTGGTGTGACATTGTTACATAGTAAATTAAACTAGCTGTTCCCGTGACTTTATACGCATGGAAATTATTTTTAAATGTTGATGCAGCATTGATATGAACGGAGTAAGTCACCCCTTATTATTTCAGATATCTGCTAGTGAATGTACCGACAAAATTGGTCTTGTTTAAAAATAAGTTTGGACAAAACGGATAAACCTATATACATATATATGTCACATGTATTTGGTAACAGAGAAGAATAGTCGTTAGTCTGAGAGCTTGTAGAAAATATAAAATATAGATATAGTCTACTGAAGGTAGTTTCAATACAACATTAAATAAAATACATGTTTTCTCATTTAGTTTGGTGGTCAAATTGATATACGTTTAAGGTGTGCTGTAAATGGATGTAATGGAATGGATGGCTGTTATTAATTTTAATACAAGTCGTACATATTGGGTGTTAAAAGAATTATTTTGTCTTTATTCGACTTTGTTAAGAGAAGCATTTTAAGTAAGATATTTATTGTTTGAGTACATAAGATAATCTTCATAGACAATTATAGCTATAGATGTATGACTCCAAAGCAAAACCGTTTTACTCAATGTCAGAAACGATTCGGTCTAAAAGTTGGGGTTACATATTTGTTAAATTTACCGACAAACTTTTCTGTCACATGTCACAATCGCTAAACTTTAAATATAAATTAGTAATAATAGCATTAATATGTTGTGAATATTTCATTAAAAGTACCAAATGTATGATTCTGATAAATTAGTAATGTTTTTCAGTATACGAGTACATTGAGAATGAGGATTGTGAGTTTTTCAAGATCTATTTAAACATAGTTATTTAACGTTGAATTGTTATGAATGTTCAAGATACTTATGATTTTTTATTGATTTTACTCGAAGACAATAAATTAATTAATGGCAATAAATAAACACTATAGAAGTTTAGGTGGAACAGATAGAAAAATGCTTTGCAGATCCGATCGATTTTCCATGGTATTGGTTTGTCTTAAAATAGATTTGAGGCAACGCCCGGTCCTTTTGAAATAATATACATTAGTACTTATTGTACTATTATATATTTATGTAATACAGCAGATACTTGTTACATTTAAACGTATCGTATATGAAGTGATCAATGAGTATTACCTTTACATAATATAATTACATACAAGTTTTAATAAACTTTTAGATTAATTTGGTGTACAACAGTGGATTGTATTATCTCTTGAACTTTTTGGAGTTACACAAAATTTTCTACGTTGATGTTTAGTTAATTTTTATCTGGCATTGAATGATAAAAAACTTTTTAAAAGTATACATCAAAGTGTTGTATGTCATAATAATTTTTAATAAAAATAACATTTGATTAACAGAAAGTATTTTATATATGAAGTGGGCGTATGTAATGTTGTGGTTAGACGTTAGGTAAGTCGGCTGTAACCTCGATTTAGACAACGTTTTGTTTCTCTATTAATCTAAATAATACGCTCTAGATGTGTTTTATTCACGATATCGCAATAAATCTATATATAAATACGTTGTTCCAGTCTATCTCAGTAAATTTTGACGTCATGTAACTTGTAGATCATTATTAGAATGTTGGAAACATCTTAATATTTATTAGTCTGAACCCTAACCGTTGCCAAAAACTAAATAACATCGGAAATTATGATTTTGTATAAACAACGTCCGCACTCGAGCCAGATACGAGGCTGACTGGAGATAATTTTAAACGTAGAGCTGTACATCAATCTATGTTTTTATATCGATATATGTAAAAAGAAATGAATCTTGAATATGTAAAGCAAGATACGAAGCATATAAAAACAACGTGATGTATGATAAATAATAGTAATCAATTATATATTATATTCTGCATAACCTTCTTCCAGTACTTCATGATATATCAAAAGCAATATCTACGAATTTACGCACGTACATCATAGCGTTTGTGTTTTAAGTACTCGGAGCATTGTTCGAGATAAATTGTATTTAATATAAGTCAAGTTTATTTGTTTCATTTGAATTTATTGATTTTCTGTTATTGCTTATTTTATTATTATTTTTTTATTGTTCTTAGCTTTTGACGGACGTATTGTTAATGCCTCTTAAAGTTACTCATCATAAAGCTAAGCAATAATACTAAAATAAGAATGTTTCTAACATTTCCTAATTCATTACATTTCTCATACATAGAACCACTAAATATTAATTAATACTACTTGTTTTTTTTTTCTCAGGGATAATACGTAACAATTTTAAATTACATTATTTATAATGTTTTTGATAATTCTATATCGACTTTTTAATTCTAATACATATTGATAAATAATCGATGAATATCATTTATCGATAATACCAAGTCGCATCACTACCACGTTGCGTTCGCGCAGTTACAGTATATAAATAGAGCGCGTAAAAATCACATGTTACCATTGTTACACGCCAGTGGCGCAGGCTTGTATTGAACTTGCTCGGGACAACACATCTCATAACAATTATATTAAATGGATAGGTTATAGCATAGATTAAATCAAAAAATAGTTAAAATCACTTTACGCAAGGTGGAGCGCTGCTAGAAGCTGAATAAATTAGTTTATAAAAATCAATATTTCTCGCCCCTGAACAGCTCCCCATCATGCCAGATGGGGTTCGCACTGGCTGGGGTGACCGCTGTCTAAGGCTTGAAGGGTCTTAATTGAAGTTATTGATTCGAAGCACCGAAATAAAAAAGTAGTTGAGAACTCTAGGGCTGCGCTAATATTGCTAGGGTTAAAAAGTTATGATCGCTTAGAGAATATATTAAAAATCATTCGTTGCCACCAACAAAGGCCTGGTAGTCGGCAACAAAATAGAGATCTCGTTATCTCATTCGACATCATCGGTATTGTAAAGCGCTGCCGTGGTATGAACAGACGCCATCTTAGGTAACTAGACTTGTTTTATTATTAGAGACTTTGATTAGGAAAAGCCTTTGTTTGTTTTATCATATTATAAAGCTACATCGGGACCACGATTTTACGTAAAAATAATGATAACAATTTTGAGATTATTAATTAATTTTCCCTTTAAATATTGTTCAGTAAGTTTGTCCATAAGTTTTGTTTGGCGCGTCATTCCTTGGGAATCTAATTGTTTTTCGAAGGCAAGGGTCCCCACGTTCAGATAACGGGATATATTCTTATCACAAGTACTTTCAAAGAAATACTTCCACAGTTAAAATGCTACCCAAGTTTCTTTTACAAAAGCCTCAATATTTTTATTTTATTGCACTGAACAAAATGTGCATTTTTTGATGACTTAGAATTCATGCCTTACTTCTCCTTCTAATGGTATTTCGAATAGCACTCTCTCTTTTCAATCTAATTTCAAGTTCTCCAAGTCAAATCGATTCGTCTCGCCCTCACATACCCGTGACTCTAACACTGGATATATTCCGTCTCACTCCTTTCAAACCAGTCCTTGAAGTGGCGGATTAAGTTCAGATTTTTTTTCCTGCTGCGGTGAAATGTGGCAACATCGAAACAATGAGACCAGTTTTAGACGAAGTTAATATCGTGAATGCAACGGAAATATTTATGCGCGTATCACGTGTGCCACCAGATGTCTAGAAGCCAGACATGTATTGCGAAGGAGACGGACGTTTTATTTTTTGGTACTTTAGATGTTTTAGTGTTAATCTTTACGGTTTTCGTTTAACGTGCTGCCATTTGAACAGGCGTTTGATTAGAAATGATCGAATATAATTATTTAGTTTTTATTATGAGTATCATCTAAACCGATGTACGGACAGGCGTGGCGTTATATCGTGGATCGTTATAAAACGTTTATTACTCATTATGCCATCAAAGCGATGGAATCCAAGAGCGAGTCAAAGCTCTCAATCGAGGACTCGCTTTCTACGTCCATTACATTTTTTATGCTCTTTATAAAAGTTTATATATATAGTTTGTTTGGCAGCTACAATTAATTGTTGAATATGTGTATAAATTGCCTTCGCATGTTACAAGATGATTAATTGATTCTTGTGAAAGTTTTCACGATTTAACTTTTTATTAATATCGATTTTTAATAATTCTTAATTATGGTAGTATGTTGTTGTATATTTTTCCGAATAAAATATGTAATATTATGAGTAAAGGAATCTTTACTGGTGTATACAGAAAGAGATGTTAACTTCTCGTTGACTGCCACTGAGGGGTTATTGTAAGTGGCTCTGACCCTATTATCTTGGGCACTTTCATATCGCCTTTATCAGTGCTCTCGAATCTTAAGCGACAATGCTTCAGACTAAGGTAAACGCAACCAAATAGCTTAACTTACAGTTTGTATTCCGGCCGCTACGAATTTGAGTTTCTGACACCTGTCAATTTGTTTAAACTAATAACAACAAATGCAACTTGTTCATGTAACAAAAAATATATGTTTCGGACACAAAGCAGCCTGGTGTTGGACACTTCGTAATTTTTTTTTAGTTTATTAAGTTTACATTGAGTTATAAAATTATAACGTTTTATTTATACCAAAAGATTAAGACCGCGAAAAACAATATATTATACGGTTTGAATTTGAAACTATTGTTTCTTATCCAACAATTGACTTTAAATAATTTTAGGCAAAAGTTAATACGTTTAAAGTAAATTGGTATAGTTAAAAATTAATAATTTATTAATAATGCTAATCCAACTCGAGTCGTCTAACCAAGGATATAAAAGCAACTTAAATTTGGTAGTAAATTATAAGCCAGTTCAAAATCACATCGCCTATCTATTACAATCAATCTATCTATTACAATCTGTTAGAAACGCAAACCAAAAGCGACCGAAATAAATTAAAATAAAAATTTACATGTCGAACGGTATCATTAATGATATTTACTACTATTACACAATATGGAAATGAGCTGAAAATTTTAATATTTAAACTAACTAGTATATTACTTTCAAAAAAACGTTTTCACTTTCTTGTTGCTAGTTTGCTACCATATAATTAATGTCAATTGCTTCTTAGTATAGCGTTCCTTTTTACATCAATACGAATAATTAATTTATGGTATTTACAAACAAAATGACTGAGATATTAGCATATCTGTAATGACTGTTGATTACAATGTTTCATACTATAATTAAGTTGCGTGTTTCTCTTTCCCGGAGCTGTGCGTACCATGGGACGGAATGTTTTGTTTGCTCTTGCGCATCGTGGCGTGACGTCACACTTCCGCCCTAAAAATATTTATATCTTTTTTCTATTTATTTATCAATATATTTATATTAATGCTAATTGTACTTAAAATGTATTACTTTTTATTTTTATTTTTTCAATGCATAAATAGGAATTAATAGAAAGAAATGTACTTCTTTACTAAGAATATTTTTTTTACGTCCGGCTTAATTGGTTCTACTGATGAGCTGTCTGTAGTGGGCTAATAACCTCGATAGGTTGATATAGTATCGCCTGAGAAAGATGAGCTTAGAAAAAATTGTTTCATTTGAGAAAAGTAAAATATATCTTCCTCAATACTACGCTACGTTTTAAGATTGGTTCATACGGGAACGTGACGCGTAAATAATAAATGTATATGGTTTTCACAAAGTGCTCAATTTAACCGCAGATTACACTGAAAATATATTATCCTTATTGACAATTAATATAATTGTATTGTGGACGAAATCAAAACTATTAATGCGCTGTTCAATTATTGTTTCATTGTTTTGATTGATTTATAACAAAAAAATAAAAAACAATATATATCTATATACATATATATATATATATAA
>DVQP01001502.1:0-15258 GCA_018231745.1 Danaus eresimus
CTCTAACCTTCTCTATGTGAGAAGAGGCCTTTGCTCAGCAGTGGGCTCCTACAGCTGATGATGATGATGACGAAAAATCCCTTGACGTAACTGTGCTTTAATGATATTTTACTTAGAAATCGTATAATGTATTAAGCTACAACATTAGGAGATATTTTTAATGAATTTTTTTAATATATTAATCCTTTTATAACTCAATTTTAAGGTTTTTGTGAACTCATAATAATGAATTTGTATCCTTATAATGAATTTGTATCCTCGAACTACGTACAGATCGTGAGGAGTTTTTTATTTCACGAACCAAACTTGATTGTGTGACTTGTGTAATTCGTGTTAGTGTAACTCAAAACTGTGTGTATTTCGTTTGGTGATTGAAACAAATTGTAAGGTCTGGAATATGGGTGCAGATGGCATTGGTAAAATTTTTAATGCTAGTGAAGTGTGAACGAGTGCTGACGAAATAACAGTGGAACGAAATGAGTCAGATTACTTTCTAAATATTACTAATGATTATATTAGAAATAGTTTTAAAACAAAAGTAACTCACAGTCTCAACCTGATGGTGCTTAATGACTAACTTTTTTGACGCTTAAAACATTAAAGGCACCTTTCGGTTGTGATTCGCTCAATATTCGTTACGTTTCCACCCGGGCGTGACGTCACGCTGGCGTTGTTTCCACAAGTAACGGGTGAATTTTGTGAATTCTCGCAAAAAAATAAATTGAACACAAAACTAATTCGAGAAAACCTAGCTTTGTATCGGTTCTAATAAGAAAGTTTGATCTCGTGCCGGACCCACGGTTACTACAGATGAATTAGTATCGCCTTTTTTGTGTATTAAAAAAAACAACCTCATTTCTTAGAAATTTACGAAGCATTTTATATGACAATTATATATACGTACAAGCCATATACTGTAGATCCACTCTCTTGTGGTAAGTTTTACGTTTTGTAATTTTTAATACCTACATAATTTAAAATTATCTACATATGGGATACAGATTAAAATGAGACATTGTCATAAGTATAATATGTACCATACGTAAAATAATAATTATCTCTTGATATTACTATGAGGCGAAACCTGGAGTGCCGGGTACTTCTCGTTGCAGAGAGAGCAGCTTCCCGAGCGCCTGGTTTTGCCCTGAGTCGTAGGACCCAGACAGGTAGGTTTATATATTACATAATGAGAACAACGAAAAGAAATCCGGGGATAGTTCATGATCCATCCGCTCGTGTGTCCAGGTGTAAGACGTAGCCGGCTCGCCCAGTCTTGATACTTACAAACATTACTAAAACATCACAGATTTAAATTTATTCTCTTTTACATTTAAGAATTTTTTGTCGTTCACCGAGTTTAATATAAATGTTTTGATTGGCTCATATTAATGAATGTAATATTAATAGTTTAAAGCATATTATAAGAATTAAATTACTTTATGTATTTTATTCATTCTTATTCACCTACCGTATGTAGTTAAGAATTATAATACAGGGTTTTGTTTACAGTGTGTATAAGTTTTATTACTATTTCATCATAAGGATTTTTTGATTTATTCTCATGAATAAATATTTTCTGTTAATTCGTATCTCAAAATGCTGACCTGATATTTAAAGTACCAAAAAAACACAATATTAACGTCAAGTATGAAGACTTTTAACAGCCAGCATCCGGCGATCACGACGGAGCACCTGTTAGCTGCAGGCGTTCGGCTAACATCGGCTAACATCGGCTTACCTCGGCTAATAACCGAATTTTGAATTTTAAACCGATTTCCTACGGAACTCATAAAAATAACAAGTAACAACCCGAAATTCCGTCCGTGTAGATTTTAAAATTACATCAATAAATAATTAACGATTAATGCTTCCAAACTTGATATTCTAATTAAAAAGCAGCGCCATCTGTAATCATCACGTGACTTCGTCCATAATACTACTGGTATGCTACCACACGGATATTACACGGAACTTCGGGATCAAATCATCTAACACATTCTCGTTATATAACTTCATTATTGGAAAGCTTATTCACATTCGCTCATTATAATTTTTTTGTTGCAGCACAACAAACAATATTACATGTAAGCTTACTCATTTATAATATAGGCAAGAATTATCTATAAGTTGTCTTAATAATTAGGAATGTATACGCTATCAACAGAATTTCTTATAGGAAACCATTTTTCCAACACTTCCACTGTCATTTCGTTCCTATTAAACGCAATGTGATAATGCATGGCTTAAGGCTTTCCCTTAGACTAAGGTAGAAGGCAGTTGAAAACTAAAATACTTTAACAAAATATAGACTGTAAAATTATTTCAAATACTAATTTTCTTCTCCTTAAAATCGGAATAATCGGTTTGTGTGATGAAATAAAGCAGTAAAGAAAATAAAAGAATTAGAAAAATGGAATAAGTAGAATATTACTTTGTTAGTGTTTTTAAATTTTACAAAGCATTAATTAATACAGCAATTTATTAATCATCACTAATCATAATATTTTCTTGTTTTTTTGTTAACTAGGATACTCTTAGATATCACACTTAGAAAGCAATATTGCATTTGCATGATAGGTACTTCTCTTACTTAATTATATACAAGACAAAGGAAAAACAAATATACTGCCAATTAACCTTCATCCCCCTAAATGTTCTATTCTGTTGTCCCCTTAATAAAATATCTGCATTCATATAAATGGACCTAACAAAGAATTTTTGACTGGACAAAGTTGACACGATTTATATCGAGCATATACAGGGTGTTGATTTTGTACAAATATTTCGTACACATCGACATTACACTTTCATGTGATAGCTGAGGTATAAAATATCTTGTTGTTTCTATTTTATTTTGCTGCTACCATCGCTCAATTACATACAAAAAAAAATGTAAATAAAAATAAAGCCGAACAACTTTATGTTGGCGCAAAAAGCTCCACACCAGTTGTCTATAAATAGAAACTGATCATACTATGAACATTCCAGTAATGTTATCAATCCAGCAAATAACTGTATTGAATTTTATAGCTCATTATAACTCTTGTGTTCTATTTTTATTTGCAGGCATATGTTTAACTTTCCTTATCTCTATACATAGAATATTAAGTTCTATTCGGTTACGAACAACGACATTGTTTTGGTAGCTGTAACACTTGCCCGTGAGCCTCACGTAGTTGTAACGTAATCGTATTTACATTTTTAAAACAACAACTACAAAAAGCCACCTGTAGCTGCTGCACCCTTTCTTTGGTGTACCTTTTTAATCTTTTTTTCCTTTATTTCTTCTATTTTGTACAAATCCTTTTTCTTTTTAGTGGCCATTAGGTTTTTTACCCGTTTGGCTATCTTCGTTTTTGTGGTGATCCCAAATTAATATAATCTTTTTTTGTCGCTATCGAAACGGGTTCGGGGCCTCGGTGGGAAATGTTTAATGAAAGTATTTTTTGATTTCGATAGTTTTATAAGGAGCTTTCGTTTTCGTCACGACCTTACCTGTTTGGATTTTATCGCGAAGAAGATCTTTGTTCCTAGACGGGGGATATAGTCCGCAGATGCTGACAAAACTATTGTCGTTTAATTATTATTGGGTCGCTATATTTAATGATATAAATACAATTGAAGTATTCATACAAAAGATATTTTTTTATTGTGAATGAACCATTTGTTTTCCGTTCATTCATCGCGTGTAGTTCGGTACATTTGAACGGACAACTGTTATAATTCATTCGCGTCCAAGTCCATTGTGCTCCCAAAATCTATTGGCTGATCTTTCGTTTTTAATCCCCTACGATTCTTTATCCACGAATCTCGCCAAAATGCCAGACACAACGCATAAATCCTTATTTAAATATACCTACCTCATTATACTCCTTTGATCCTAAAACAATGAAAGGAACAAACGATTCTCGATCTCACCCGTTTTGTAATACGACTTAAAATTAAAATAATACAATTGGTATCCATATAGAACTGAAAGGTCCTAAGATTTCTAACCTAATGTTAAATTGAAATCAGTGCTGATAAAAATAAAGTTTGAATTCACATAACTGATAGTCGAAGGGTTTTTATAGCAATAAATAAAGGAATATCGAAGTTGGCTGTGTCAACAACGCGTTGCATTCTTGTGCAGTGTGTAGAACGCACACATGCAAACAGATCACTGCGCCTGTGTGTGTGGACGCAAATACTTATTGCTTAACGTTGACTTGGGAACAGGGATGTTGTGTTCATCTTATAATTAATAGACAATCATTGTAACATACATATAAAAAACTATATGCAACAGCTTTGCCAGCTCTAATTGCTGCTTCATTCATAGCGATGTCTGAAGTCCCTCTAATTAAGGAGCTACAGATATGACGGCCATATTTGGACTTTGATTTAAATTTCGTCATGACACGCTATTAAAGGTTCAAGCGCTATCTGTGAAGGTGTGTGGCTGAGGACGTTTAAAAATCCTTTGATGTCGATTTTAATTAATGACATATAAGAACTTTTTTGATGAACTTACATATATATATATGTTGCAATTACTGTATCTGGAAAAAAGGAAATGTCTTGCCGTGTCTTTTATAACATAATAATTATGTATTTTACAACAATATTCTTATTTGTATTCTAATTTGATGAAATCAATGGCCGTAATAATCCAATATTATTTATTCTTAATGTTCGTCTCCACGAATTTCCTGTCCGTTGACCTTGAGCTCGTCTGACCCGTTCCCGCGAATCAGCCTGTGGCCTGGCTGGCTGTAATCACACTTTATGAAATTACATTGAAAAACACAAAACCAAGCCAGAGTTACGCCAGCTTCTGTCATTCAGCGTGCTGATTGAATGACAACTAACGTTGTTATTTTTCCATAAAAAAAATAGGCAATGGTTTATCATTATTCAGCCTTTTGCTTTTTTATTTTTATCCGTCAAAAATCTGTTTCCAAGTTACAAATATATATTTCATTTACTTTAATTTAATTATAATTAAATCTATTTTATAATAAATAAAAAAATATAAATTAAAGTTGTTTTATTCGAACTTTGTCTGGTTTATACAATTCAATCGATTACGATGAAACTTTTGACATGTTCACGCGTCCGGAAAGGTTGCTAACAAAAAAGTTTTTCTAGGTATTGACAGAACGGAAGGATTGAAGGTTTCTGTGAACAGATTAAAACACAGACTATAACATACAATAGCTGTATTATGAAGAAGTTTTTAATAAAATAAATACAGTTTAAATTCCTTAAATGACATTTGTACATAGCTCAGGTCTTAACGTCGATTTGAGTTTTAATGAGCATTTTGAAAATAAATAAAATGAAATATATAAAGTTGTAAACAACAATATATAGCTGTTTTTATAGGTATTTAAATAACTTTTATAAGCGGCCATATAAAAAATATTGAAAGTAAAATTATTAAAAATAGTTTTAATTACTTGGCCACTAAAAGAATGTAAAAAGAGTTTGCAAGAAAAAAATCAATGAAAATAATAAAGAATAAAACGTTGGCATTCTATTTTTAAATCTTCTCATCTAATAATGATGAACTAAATTTTTATCAAAATCGTTTAAAGAGATCCTAACTTGGAAAGTGTCATCGAGTTTGGTTTTCTTTTACAATAACTACAAACACAAAAGTCCATTAAGTAGTATCTTGTATAGCGAAATATTAAAATAGTCGAAGATTACAATCTTGACCTATCCACTACAAGTCATAGAGAAGCTTAAATATATTCTGACAAACAAACAAGGCCATAAAGAAAAACATC
Source organism: Danaus eresimus (assembly GCA_018231745.1). Classification (NCBI taxonomy): domain Eukaryota; kingdom Metazoa; phylum Arthropoda; class Insecta; order Lepidoptera; family Nymphalidae; genus Danaus; species Danaus eresimus. The sequence goes on from DVQP01001502.1 coordinate 5,775, forward strand.
AAAAGTTCGCATGACATTCGCCAAAAAAAAAGAATGTCTATGATTAAAATATTCAAATTTGGAATAGTACTTGACCTAACTTTTTTGTTTGATCATAACTCAGTTGGAATCAATATATAATATTACAGGCCAGCATCACTGGACCACGAGCCCTTCAAAATTAACCGGTTCCCATCCATCTCTATCGCACACATTAGATTGACCTATATCCGTTTCGCTCTGCCCTTCGGTATTTTTTTCATCTCACTCTCGCCAGTGCTCCCACTACCACTTTCCCTTTTCAAAGGACGAAGACACCGGATCTTCCGTCCCCTTCCAACACACGCCGTTTCCATATACCGCTCTCGCCTGGCCTTGAGACTGAGATGCAGTCTGGTCAAGTTATTTTTACTTTTTTACTCAGAAAGATGACTAAATACGTTAAGAAGCCAGCGGCGAGTCGGCTCTTAATGATTATTTGAATCTATGTATGTTTGAAACATAAATCATTGTAAATATTCACGAGGCATTATAATTACGGTCGTTGATGGAATAGTAAAAAAAAAAACGAACATCTCTCTACAAGAAGTAGGTTATTACTGATGGTCTAAGAATAAGTAGTTTCAAATTTGGAAAGTGTGTAAACATAAAGATTGAAAAAATGAAGGATTTATCATATAATATCTCGTTATATATAAAATATATTATGTTTACGTAATAATAATATAAAAGTAGTTCTATCAGAAATAAAAAAATAACAAAATTACGAGTGACGCAAGTAAATTAACTTCCTGCATGATATTCTTGGCTTTATAATGAATTTAACTTTTACAAACTTTAGAGATGGAGTAGAAAAAAGACATGTCTTATGAAAATCTTTTTTTAAGTACTTTATAATTTTTTAATATTTAATTTTCAATGAGTTATATAATGTAATTATAAAAAAGATAATTTCACCAACATCTATAATAGTATATTAAAAGATCTCGTTACCTGTACTTTAAGTATATATATATATATATATATGCTATCGTGATACATAATTTTAACTTTCAACATTATTGCAATACGTATGATTAATAATAGTGTATTGATCACATTATTTTTTCATTACTATCACTGTCATAGACTCATATATATTTATGTCAACAATTTCATAGAACAACACCATAAACTTAGTTTGCTTTAACAAAACTATCATATTACTATACATAATTAAAAAAATATAAAACTTCTATGGACTGAAAAATAATATAACAATATAAACAAGCGAATACGAAATAAATCACTGACATGTAATATAAAATGGCGGAAACAAAACATTGTGTCATGAATACGGTAAACAAAAATATGTACAGTAGCTAACAACGTAGTGCATATGTAGACGAATGTTTTATTACTATAAATATATTTTGTTTATGCAAACTGATTATCATGAAATAATATTCGATTAAATAATAATCGATTTCAAAATCGATTTTGGCTGAAAGATGTTTTTTTTTTTAATTTCATGCAAAGGATTTTGTAAAAGTCCTTTATATGTAAACTATTTTCGTATAATTCAGGTAACCTTTTTGTATGTTAACGGACTGTAATACTATGATTAATTTTACTTTTAGGTATGTGTCAGTGTCGAGCGAGTTCATTGACACATCTCAGCTAGAATTAAATTCGCATTAGTAAGTGCGAGGTTATAAAACGGCTTCGGTTTATAATGTTCCTAAACCGCTCGATTTATAAGTTTTATGATTATCGTTTAGTCCAATTATATTTATTGCAGAGGGTTTAATATAATACTATTCATAATAATTATTTATAACAAAATAAAATTTAATACACATACTTATTTTACTTTTGTGACAAAATTATTTTAAGTAAATCATATATGTTTTTTTTTATTTTGTTTTCAAAATTTTATAAAGTTTAAAAAAAAATGTCTTAGTTTCATGTTTTCACATTATATATGTATTTTAAATTAATTATTTAATCATGCTTATAGACATCCTTTTTGCAGGTTGAAAAAAATTATGATGATTTTTTGTTAAACCGAATCATTACGCGTGTAAAAGGCACATTTGTCAAAATTTCTTTCATCGTACGTGTATGGGCAATTAATGTTTGTGAAGGCTTCGCTCTCTTTACCTCATTATTTAATGTCTCAATTATATTTAGATCTGAATAGTAATTTTAAACTTATTTAACATTATACACTTTATTCTGGGTAAATATTTTTTTTAATCATGAAACATTCCCGTCAATGATTATCACACATACAGCCAAAGTGAATAAAGCATTAATATAAATAATTAAACAAAACCTGATATTGTACATCTAAGTCAAATGACCCGTCCGCAAAACAACGCGGCGACCTTGCGACCAATAAAAAGAGCACACCTGACCTACATACGCACGATGAAATAAAATAACAGATATAATAAGACGAAATAATAATAAAAAAAGACGTAAGCGGCGTCCGAAAATAAAAATAATAATCTAAAGATTACGGTTACGGCGGTACCGCGCGCGTTTTTCATTCACGCTCCGGTAAGATAGTTCTCTTTTTAGACGCGGTACGTGCCGCGTCTCTTTCCTTTTCTTTTCTTTTCGTCTTATTTCTTTCTTTCTTTTAATCATTTCTCGAATATGGAGCGCTTTTTATCGTTTTCCCGGCGATTTCGTTCCCATTCACGGACGCCAGCTCTGTTTTATTAATTACTGTTATACAATCTCGCGCGTAATTGCTCTGTATCGTTTTTATTTCGTTAATAAGGTGGCATTTGTATTTATGTTTTAATGGATTCATAATCATTTATTGGATTAAATGTTTCTTCTGTTGTATAGAATGTCTGTGTTGCGTCATGAAGACTAATAAGATGAGACAGTTTCCTTAATCCAAGTAACGGTTGGTTTAGGTTTGACCAATTTAATTCTGATGTCTCGCATGGCCGGCTAGAAAGCGGACCAATAACTACAACCTTTGCTTTCCTAAGTTTTTTATTTTCCTCCGGCTATCTTTTTATCTCGACACTTTAACACTTGTCGCGCGTGGCGGTTGGCTACGATGCGGTCGTGTTGTATTGGCCAGTTTTAAAATATTTTATATAAATACGCTTAATGTGGCAAAAATTTATCGTCATGTTTAAAATAACACAAAATCAACGACAAAAATTTATATAATTTAATTAAGTAATAATCTATTTATATTATAAGATTATAACAAATTAGGTAACGTTTAATTTTTCTTAATTTTAAACAGAAAATTGTTATCAAATGTATCTTTAGGTAAATTATATTTTTTTAAAGTGGCCAATTCGCAGCGGTTGTGTTGCAATGGTTGTGCAGTTTTTGCTTCTTGTCTTCGGAGGCTGCGTGTAATGACAATGATTCGTCTCACCGTTACTATGGATACTATTATACGAACCGGATTCGCTCACATTTCAATTGTTAGCGACGTATTTCTAACCAAACTCATTTTAATTAATATAAACTATATTTTATTCGTATAATACTAATTTAGTTTTACTTGACTTGTGATTTTGTCTGTTTCTTGTACTCTTTATGACACAAGTTTTTTTAAAAAACACTCAGGTCTCATTTAAACTGAAAAAAAAAAATACTTTTTTTATATTAATTTTCCAAAAATCACCTTCTATGTGTATATTCAATTAGTATTCTTGTTTTCAAATAATATTTTAAGTTCAAACACATTTGCACATTATAATGAATAAAGACAATTACTTTTCACTCTAAATAATTGTAATTATTTATCCTTTGACGTCAGTGATATTGTCTAATTAATATTCGGAACTGCTCCCGGATTCCCGTTAAACCTTGTAACGTCTAATTTAACAAGGAGAGAGCGAAAGAACTCGGCATAATATAAAAATGAACTTTAAATTGTGACAGCGCCATCTATCGTCCGGTTTCCGAGACTGTGACGTTCAAGTTCTCTGACAAGACCAATCAACTTTGTACAAAAAGAATCAATTACTCACTTGTACCTGTAATTTTGGAGTACTTATGTACAATTGCTCTGTACATCTGTCGTAAATGTTGTTATCGCGTGTGAAGTGGACAGGAACAGTAATTGTACACTTAGCTTTATTGTTATTATGAGATTCGAGTTTAGAGAAATGGTAAATAATTACGACTAGTCTTCGTAGCTACGATGATTGGGAAGATGTTGAAATAATATAAAAATATATATAGATTATAAGTTAAAAGTTTACATAATACTTTTGTTAGATACATATTTTTAAAGAAATATTATATAAAAATCAATTTTATCTTCTGATATATTGAAATCTAAGACTAACGATTCGCCAACACGAAATTCTTTAAGCAACTTTTTTTGTTAACAGAAAAGTCTGTATGCTAAACAATTCACATTATAAGCGGAGTCAGAAAGGAGTATTTATTGCTTTGGATATTGTAATCATTATATTTAATATTTATTTCCGAACGCTGTTGCTATGGATGTAAATAAGCTTCTCACAAATCATTCAATGACGTAATTGCAGGGTCCCCGTGACCTTTAGCTTTTTACGAGCTTTTAGAATTATGCAAAACATTCGACCTACAGACATTCTCGGAACCAAGTATGGGCTTTGTTCTTTATTATCTCTTTCAAACTTAACAATACTTTGAATTTCTTTGATCACTGATAGAAAATTTAGCAAGAAGACTAAGTTTACAATAAATATTGCATGACGTCTCGTATCCATCGAATGTCTTCCGACGTATGTGATAAGTTTTCTTGGAATTAAAAGGTTAGGAATATGAAAATTGTTATTTTTTCAGTTTGTTTGTGGAATCGTTTGAAATAAACTATCGTTGTGTTATATGCTTAATGTTCTGATGTTTATAATTTTTCTTCGTACTAATAAAACTTTCGAATAACAAAATTTTTAACTTATGTGATCGTAATATTTCTAGTTCATGAAAAATTCGGATATTTTTAGTCTCAAAAACTGAGTTGATATTATTTATAGGATTTCTGAACCGTCATCAAACAAATCAAAGCATAGGATGTAAAAAAGTCGAAAAATAAAATTCAGCATATTTTCTTTTCCCGTCCCTTTTTTTCAAAACTCGAGTCATGTTCGTGGCTTTTAGTTTATATTGAACTGCAAAAGATATTAACCCTGAAACCAATGATTTTGTTTGTAAATTAAATTCAATTAAAAATTTTAAAAATCCGGCTTCCAAATAACATATTATATAGTAAACGTTTTAAGTATGTTTAAGTGTCGTTAAAAAAATATGAACACCAATCTTATATGATATCTATCTTCAATCTTCATTATTATTATTTGAAAGCCATCCAAATTAAAGAAGCCATTTGAAAGTAACATGATTTTGTAATAATGGATGTATTTGGTTTTTAACGCCACGTTTTGCCCATGCGGATTCCTGCATCGTGATTAAAAAAAACTTGAGATATGTGTTAAATAAAAACGTTTTTCATGTACATGATCGTATTTAAATATAGGGATGTGTTCTTGTTATCTTAGTAATAGTTCGCACCGTCAAACTGAAAGTCGATAGTTTAAATGGATAGACAATTTTACGAGTTTAAAATGTGATTGTACTTCTTGAACAGTTCTATTCAGAGCCAATCGGAAAGTTCACGCAGAGAAAGATGCGGGCAGAACTTATATTTAGACATATCTTTTTGTTACTTATGAATATGTGTGTCTATTAAATGCATTAAAACTATTTTTATGCATTCTTAAGTTTGTAATTTATGTACATTTTAGTCTGTGTACATTTATGTAGTTGTTTTGTTATTGTCTATGCACATTGGATGATATTCGTTCATATATTTTTTTTCTCTTGATTTTAAAAACAAATTGATGATAATTAATTAAAATATTTAGCAAGACCTAAAATATTTTCTTTGCATTGCTTTATTTATTATAACTTATTTATTAAATATAAAATATATTTTTTTATTATTTAAGTTTTAATGTCAGTCAGTTCTATGTAGTTTCTGGTATAATAGAGTTGTTGTTATTTTTGCGTGTTAGAAATAAATATGTTAAAAGTAATATTTTATCAATTTAAAACGTATTATAGTTCTGAACGGTATTATTTCCTTATCAGATCGCTGTCTGTATTAGAAGCAGCAATATGCTTTCTAAAACCTAATTTCGATGTATTGTAGCGCCCGTAGTATTTGTTATCAAACGCTATTCCGTTATCTAATTTCTGAACGTATAGCCCGTGACCAAACCGTTGTGATTGACTTTTTACGTACCCATTAACTTTCCTAAACGACATATTTTAATTATTTCTCGACAATGACTAGCCCTCGAGCGACACGTTTTACAATTTGCTGCTTGTATTATCAATGAATTATTTGCATACATCTCTAAATATGTCTTTAATATTGTTAAGGTGAGCTTCGAAATGAACATTAAAGTTACTTACAAATTTTAAATCAACTTTTATTTACAAACGTAATCTAGTTGTACTTTAACCCCACTTATTTTTTATATCTAAGTACTTATAGTATCGTTTCCTAGAACCGTAATATGTTCATGCTATGAACATTTTAAAATGCCAAAATCATTGTAAAATCAAAGAGGTTAGTAAACATAAAAGTAACATTATTGCCTCCAACCAAGTGCGGCAGTCGCTATAACAACCACATCGTTGTTTTGCCAATTCTGTCTATTCGAGTTTATTTAGCTTTTTTCTAGGCGTAGGCATGTGCAGGCAGATATACCTTTTATGGGCTCCGGGTTAACGTTTAGAAGCGAAAGCCAATAGCGTTTTATTAAGAGGCCTCACGTTATGGTAGGTTTTTTTAAAAAATAAGTTTTTTATTGCCATTACTTGTATGAAATGTACAGAAATGGAAATATGGAGCATATAAAAGCATTTCGCGGGCGTATTTCAAATTTAAATTTATTTTTTCATTTATTATTAATTTAAAATATGATCACGCAAATCTTTTTAGACTTAAAAATGGTAAATATTATATTATAGATCGGTTTATGACATATTTAAAAAAACGGAATGAAAATGAAACTTAAATAAAATAAAACTTGTTTACCTTTAGGTACAGAATATATCGGATTTCTCAATCTTTAAAAGAAATCGTAATTTAATAAAAACATCCACTTTGAATAATCAAGCAAAACGATGTGAAACTATATTGCTATCAAAAACTTTGAGGCGTAGACAAAGTAATGTAAAATAGAAATATATAAGTTCTAAAAAGTAAAAGTATATTTTCATTTAAATATAGCTGTAGAACGCCTCAAATCTGTTTAAAATTAAATGACATATATAAAACTAAAATTAAAACTTACTAAAAGATAATAGGCACTATCAACTTTATAGTCTGTGGCTTTTGCGTTACGTTACTGAACGAAGACTAGATCGAGGGGTTGTTCGCGGACAGGGATTCGCAATATTAAGGAGTAAATATTATAAATAAAAATGTTATCCAGCTTAAGGTCTGGAGTGAAGGGCTTGGTGGGTTTTAGCAATATGTCATTGATGTTAAAAATAAGTCTAGATGTTATTAATTAACGCATTACATAATATTGCATTGACATTTGTTTTGAAAACGTGAATAGTTTGTGATTTTTACAGTGGAGGACATCAGCAAGAAGTCTTCAAACAACAGCAAAATTGCAGCATGATAGTTTATTTGTGCACCGTGACACACCGGAGGACAACCCTAGTATACCCTTCGAATTTACGCCCGAAAACCAAAAGGTAGTTTTGACGTGCATTTGTTTAGAACTTTAAACCTTTTTTATTTACATTATTACGATTTGAAATAAGAATTTAATTAAGATTTCGATTTCTAATACAAGCAACTTTATATACTTTCATTATGAATTTTGAAGTATTCATGTACCTTACCTCTTAACAGATTTGAGATTTTATCTATTATTGTGCACTTTTCAATACAAATTATTTTGTTTTATTCTTACGAACATTATAAAATTAGTGTCATGGCTAGTTTATATTTATTACCAACATACATGGTGCTCTACAATCATTATAATTTTCTCATATATGTTAATTCACAGCGAGCTGATGCTCTCCTAGAAATTTATCCGGAGGGCCACAAAAGGGCAGCAATGATCCCGCTTTTGGATCTTGCTCAGCGTCAGAATGGGGGCTGGCTACCAATATCAGCCATGCATAAGGTTGCTGAATTACTGAACCTACCTCGTATGAGAGTGTATGAAGTTGCCACCTTTTACACCATGTTTATAAGGTACATGGATTTTATATAAATATTAAATGATTGATAGACTAATATTTTTATTGAGTAAACATATTACCATCACTAAACGTGATATACAACATAAAAGAAATAATATTTCAGGCGTCCAATCGGTAAATATCATATTCAAGTGTGCACAACTACACCATGTTGGTTAAGAGGTTCTGATGTAGTGTTGAATGCTATCAAGGAAGCCACCGGTTGTGAGGTCGGAGGAAACAGTCCCTGTGGGAAGTTTTCTATATCAGAGGTGATTTTTAACTGTGAATGAATGAGTATATAATTTATATACTTATGCTAGAGATTGTAAATTACTTAAAATATGAGATGTAAGCTTGTAATAATTTTCCTAGTTAACTAAACAGTAGGTTAATTAAAATAAAAACAATTAATATGTGTTTAATACATTTATCATTTTGGACATCAATACATTTATGATTTTGGACATATGTGTAATTACCATGCATGTTTATTAGCATTCATATTAATAAAACACAATAAATACACTTAATAATTGATTCTTAAACATTTCCAGGTGGAATGTCTCGGTGCATGTGTCAATGCTCCCATGATCCAAGTCAATGATGATTATTATGTAAGTATTGCAAAGTATTCTAACATAACACTATTACCAAAATTAGTTGGAAGCTCGTAGCATTCAATGGATTCACCATGTGGGTGCCGGATCATCATGTTGCAGGAAGAGCAGGCACTGAGCCTGAGACTTGCGACTCAGATGTAGGTTAAAGTGGCCTCCTACACCTCCACGGTTTTCATTTTTTTATTATTGTGCGTAGATTAAATAATCTTGATAACTCTAAAGCAAATGGTACATTATGAAATAAATTCTATGTTATCTTTACTTCTAGGAAGACTTGACAGTTGAAGACTCTAAGGAAATTATTAATAAACTAAAGAAGGATGAGAAACCGAAACCTGGGCCAAGGTATATATTTTAATTTGTTGAGTAATATGTCCAGTATAACTTGATACTTATCAGACCCTTGTGCTATTCCCGATGAAATTGTCCCTATCCTGGCCAAATTACATCATTTCCGAGGTATTCTGTAAAAATATTTTTGCCCCTAATAATTATCTTATCTATGCATATATGCTTTGATCGATTCGATCTCTTTGGCATGTGATATTTTATTAGGTTGGTGCTCCCAATGTAGCTACCAACTTTCATATCAAGACATTTCAATTTTAAACTCATCCTTGCTTACATTATAAAGATACAAATTTTATTTAAAA
>DVQP01001503.1:0-15253 GCA_018231745.1 Danaus eresimus
TGTTCTTATACTAAAAGGCTTATCAAATTAAAAGAAACATAAAATAATATTAAAACATCATACATATCCTACCTCATATCATGAATAGATTCCATAACATTAATTTCAAAATGCAGTTTCTTTGTTACCCAATCAAAAGCTGCTAAATGTCCTTTTTTACCACCCAAAAGTAAATGCCTACCGTTACGGGAATATTTGGCATTGTATGGACCAAAATCAAGATTTAATTCAAATATTTTAGTTGCAGCTGTTATGTCTACATTATCAGCTATTACTTTTTGGTTAATGGATGTAGTTCTGTTTTCTTCATCTACTTCTAAATACCTGTAGGGTGGTAAAATTTTAAAAGAAAATATAACAACACATATATGTATGTTATAATAAATACCAAAATTGTATTATACTCACCCCTGTCCTTCTGTCAATAGAATGTCCGCTCTAGCAGCCTGCTCTTGGGCATATCTAAATTTCTTTTCTCTTTTCTTTAATTTCAATAAATGAAGTGGATGCAATACCCCTTGTCCAGTAAAACCTTCACCCCTTGAATGAAGTTCTAATTTTTTGGGATCAATAGGAGCTTTATTGGGAAAATTCTTTTTTATTTTATTGTTATTTAGAAAAGCTTTTTTTCTACGATTCATATTTTGTTCCTGTAAATGAACCGTTGTGTTATAATAATTTTTTTCCTTTTATTATATATATTTAAACGAGTCTTAATACACACCTTATACTTTTGAATTTTCAGTAATTTTGCAGTACTCTTTACAGTAAATACTTTGACATTTTCATTCTTATTTTGAGCCTTTTCGTCCTTTTCGGGCGCGGCGTCAAAGTACCTCTTCTATGTAATGGAACAAAAATGGTATAAATTGTTTAAAATTTTGGTGTAATGCATAATGTGTTACAAAATATTTGCGTATGTATAATATTGTAAATGAACACTTTCCTGTAAAGTAAGGCATAAGTAGTTTTTTTTGTAAAGTACATACCGTTTTATTTCGTGAAGGTTGGTTTTCCATCTTAACTGCACTTTTATTGCGTTATTAAAAATAAAATTAATCATACACAACAAACAAGCACATGTTTATTACTGATTACAGAATACGGCATGACTTTGACAGACGACAGACTACAGACTTAACTATACTTACTCAAATACCTATCCAGCTTTAGTAATAACATATATTGTTGAACAATACTTGCTCAATAGAAACAAAATATTAGTACCTATTTATAATGTTATATAATGTTACTGAAAAAATAATTTTATTTCTAGCGATAATATTTATTTATATTCATAAATATTCATTAGTCTTTATGAACAGTTTTTCCATAGAAACTTTTTTTTAAGTATAAATGGACATGGTAAACTAAGAATAAGTTAAAAATAAGTATTAAAGTCTTGTATTAAAAGCTATTTAAAAATAAGGATTTATTTTTATTTTTACATACGTTTTATACATAACCAAACTTTTTTGTTGCTAAAGACTGCAGGATTTTTAAAGCCATCTTTTGTATTAAAATTATTCTGTGTTACTTAATTTTAAAATTATAACAATTACACAAACTTTTTATATTTGTCTCATTTATATCAGCAAATTTTGGGGACAGTAAGCGACATTGGCATACAAACTATTAAACATTATTCGGAATTTCATTACTTACATTAGGGTTTTTTAATATGGTTTCAATGGCTGAAACCCTTTTGCTGTCAATATCTCATGATATTTTTAAATAACCAGACATATCGTATCTAAAAAATATTTTAATCTAATTTTAGATATTAGGTAATAAATAAAATAGAAGCCATTTTCATCATTTATTATTTTATTCTCTTTAACAACACATACTCAATATTTTACAGAAACGTATATGACAATCAGAATAACATATTATTTATTATGTAGATTTTATATATGCGAATATCATTATTGATCAGTGTTCTGATGCAACTTGGCGAAAATGTGTCTGAAAGTTTAACAAAATTGTTGCTTATCTTAATACAATAAAACGATAATTGCACATTAATGAGTAAAGCGTGTTAAATAAAACATAGCAAAATAACAATAACCCGCCTTGATTTGAGCTATCACATCCTCAAAGGTAACAATAAATAAGTAACACGTAACATAATCACAGCAAGTGAACATTTGCTAACAGAGAAATTATTAATTTATCTCTACAATGGTTATCAATTAATGACTGAATTATTTAACTTACTTGATCTAATGAGATCGTTATTTACTAATATAAATAAGAACGTCCTTTGAGACGTGACTATCATGTATTCACAATTTATTTACAAACTGACTAGAGCTCGCTAAATGATTTTTCTTTTTTTTTTTACTCTATACCATTAATAGTCTTAGTACGTCAGCGGTCTAGTGGCCCTGCAGAGCATTTGGCACATACCCAGTATGAACATAATAAAGAGTAACATCCTTATATTTTATTTAAGTTCATTTATTGATAAAACTTTTTAAAATTTCCACTAAACACCGTCCGTTTCGACTGTAGACAGTTATCTATAACCTAATGTCTCATTAATAAATTACGTACATATTTACACTTTAGATCCCGTTTGAATGCAGTGTAGTGCTAAAATCCCTTAGTACAATTGTATAAATTTTCCCTAACGTTAACTTACTTTAAGCATATACGATTAACAATGTTTAAAATTCATTTTCATTTAAATTTAAGTCCTTCTTATTGACTAGCTGAATTTACGAACGGTAACGTGATGTCTTAAAGAATTCACACATCGTATACAACGGTTATAAAATAGACATCGTATCTAAATAGAACACATAACGTCCGAAGGATCCATCGCACTGTCACACTGTACACAGATACATTCATAATTCACTGTATTCGTTTTGACATTTATGCCAACAGTCTTTAAATACACCTTTGGTAAATATCATAACATTACATTGTTCTAGACTCATTAAATTTATATGTCAGTCGAAATAAGCTCCGCCAATCGCAATCGGTGAGTGCAAATAATCACTGTCGCTCGTTGTCGGCGGCGCTGGGTGAGCCTTATATCGGCGTCGGTAGCACTGTGAAGTCTTGGAGCGCGTTTTTAACGGTCTCATATATGGGTCGATTCTCATCTGGGCAGTATCCTTCCGGGGAGCATAGGGTCTGCAGCTTGGTGAGATAAGAGTCGAAGTTATCGTGGGCGGGTTTATCACCAGGGCCACTCGGTGGTGGAGCTCCGGGAGTTCCGGGGGCAGTTGATACGGGTACCGTACCTCCTCCCGGTATCTTGACGTGCTCCAGCAACGTGATCACATTGTTCCGAAGGCTTTCGTAATATTCGTTCAGATTGCTGTTGCGATGAATGATGAGCTGATTCTCCTGGAAAGATATACATTTATCAGAATACGTCGCAAAGACAACAATATAACCACATATAAACAAGGGAATTTGGCTCCACTTTAGAGTGACTACCATATCATATAGTAATGAAGTAGTACTCACAAATGCATGTTATAGTTGTTGTTAGCACTCAAAGTTGGTTGTTTGGAGCCATGACTCTACCATCTACGTCATCAGACAAAGATAGCATCGGTAAATTTTGATGTTGTTATTCTTGAGCTAGTGGAGTAGTGGATTTATTTAAGAATAAATATGAGTAAAAACTCACCCTTTCTCCATGGCTCAAGTGTGATTCCATGGCGTTTATGTCCGATTTCAGACGCATCATCTGTGACTCCACTCTTGCATTTTCACGCTGCAGTTCAGTTATTTCTTGCTCCAGTGTCATTAAATCTTCGCCGTTTCCTGTCTGCATGTTAATATCCATACCTGCAAAAGAAAGTTTTTTCATAAGTAAATGGCGTAATTGTTATTAGCTGTCATACAATTTTTCATTAACAAAGGTAAAAGAGAAGTGTAAATAGTTTTCTGACATCTGCTACTTGATATGAAATACAAACCTGAATAGGGCTTGGGGTATAGCGGAGTGATATCATCAGGATATTTCGGTTTCTTTGGTTGTGGCGTCGGTGTGGTTGCACCGGCTACGGGACAGCCGGATAGCGAACGATGGGTTAGAAACGAACCGTTTATATGTCCCGATCCATCACACCCTGGGGTAGGACAGTTCACGCCATCAAATTTTATAGCGGATGCCGCTGCTGCTACTGCCGCTTTGTGCTGCTCCACAGTGCCGCCGCTTTCTAGAACCCGCATTTTGTTCCGATTTGCAATAGGGCAGCCCGACGCGCTGAGGACATAAATTTCACTACAAACACTAATTAAGGTTCATTTATATTCACAAGCATAGCCACATTTTTGTGTCTATCACTGGCAAATCATAAACATCTCAAACAAGCGACATAAATTACGACACATTTTAATTTAATATCATGAATGTATATTTGTAAAACTAAACTCCTGCTTGGCTAAATTGTAATATATGTGACTACTTGTACCTACACATATACATGTGTATATGTTATATCTCGACCTAAAACTATGTTTCAATAGAGTGGTGAGACTATCACATCATTTATCTTCTATTCTTACCTTCTGTGTGATAAGAATTTTCCTGTGGCATGCCCAGATCCATCACAGCCCGGTATAGGGCATCTAAGCAGCGTGCAAATATCAACAATCGTATATTACAGTCACTTAATATATTATGTTTTGGAACCCGCCTTTAAAGGAATGACGCCTACATCTATTCATTTCTATGGTTAATTATACTTTTAACGAACCTTAAGAAGTATACTCTATTGTTTTTAAAAAGTTTTTGAAAGTCCAATTATATACTTTTATATTTAATGACTAATATAATTAAATAGCCCTTATCGTTACCGTCTCAAGAATAAATTTTATCGAATTTATGCCTACAATATTCAAATACTGGATTTTTTTTATAAATTAGAAGATTAATATTCGAGAATCGATGTGTTAATCACCTGAGCGGTTCAGAATCTTGGCCATCCCTGGGCTTACTCTTCGGTTTATTAGCCCTGGGACAACCTGATAGTGATCGATGGGAGGAGTAGTTTCCGGTAACGTGCCCGGAGCCGTCGCAACCTGGTGTGGGACACTTCAACTCTTGAGAATGCGGCTGCAGTTGGGAGCGATCAGCACGAGGACACCCGGACAGACTGCACATATACAAACTGCTTACAATGCCGTGGTTGAGCATTTTATTGTAAAAAACGGTTACATACTATTTACACAAATAAAACTATACTGTAATAGATTTTTTTTAGTATACCACGTTTTTTTAAATACATAGTTAATAAAAACTGGCATGCTCGAAATTGTTAATAATTACAACGGCTAGAATGCTAAATATTATATGTGTATTTGTTACTTAAGATTAGACAAAGTTATTACGTATTTGCACTTGATAACTGAATAGATGACTTTTTCTGAATGCTAATCGTAGAACTATTAAATTTTCACAAGTTATATTCTTTTTAAGAGAAATGTGAGAGCACTTTATGTCGGTAAAAATAATACGCATGTGTAGCATCTGTTATGACCGTTTGCTTCTCAAACTATAATTAGCGTTGTATTTTTACGTTACAGTTCTAAATCTAAATCATTTTAAAATACTTCTTTTCTGGACAAAGATTGTTTTAAAGATGATCTATTCAAACTAATAAAAAATGATACTTTATCCCATCCTAGTTTATAGTTTAGGTGTTATACAAATAAAAACATTTTGTTAAAGTTGACTTAAATACAAAACACTTTGATGCATTTTGTTAACGTTCCGTCATGCAGTTAGTTCGCAGCGATATCACGGGAAGACTCAATTGACGGAAATGAACAAAATGGGAATGGAGCATAAATCGTCAGCTGTATTATGCAAACAGAAACGCTAATATTGCATTCAACAACGACGCAAATCTGTACAAATGCTCCCGCTTGCCTGCGGTGAGTTGCAAAGTTGCCAGACACGTGTCCGGATCCGTCGCAGCTTTGGACGGGACAGTGGATCAGTTCTTTCGACTCCCGAATACGGTAACCATGTTTCCCGTAAAAGTCGTCGCGGTGATAGCTATTCGTAAATAAATTAACTGAACTATTACTTGTATACACTAGATCCTATTAAAATATGCAAATACTGCTACATTATAATATTCATTGATATTAAATACAATTACTGTTACACTAGAATGTGAATTTCATTTAATTATTATCAAGTCATTAAACGGTTATATCGAAATTGTAAACTTTAACTCGGTCACTGTTTACGTAAATATTGATATAGGTATGCGCGGTCACTGTCACTGTGAGGAACGATTTTATATGATTGTCTTAGATTAAAATCTCACCTGTTTTGTCGCATAGCTTGTTTTGTGGGACGTTTGTGTTAATATCTTATCTACGTTACTAGAGCGTGCGTTGTATATCGTGAGCGAACGCGGCCGCCGGTATATTTAGACTGACGGCTTGAATATTTGACTTCCACTAACTACTGACTAGGGAATAGGTACCATCGTAACGAGATCGCGGAATCCAGCATTCCCAAAATATTTAATTTAACAACAAAAGTAAGATTTAAAAATTGTTACAAATAGATTTATTTTCTCAAAATTAATTTATTATTTGTCAAGTAAATAACAGGTTTTATAATTTAACGACTATCAAATGTAAATGTAATTCCATTTCGTATCACGTAACAAAATTCTTTTGATAACTGTTTGTAGAGTAAGGAAAACAATTCCTATAGTAAATAACAAAACTCATAGTTTAAATACACGTTACACATATATGTATTGTGTATATAAATATGTTGTCATTGAACACTTTTATGTAACACATATCTAACCTTTATAAATTAACGAGTAATTGGATTCATTCTAATTGCCATATAGTAATAATACATATATAAAATAATACAATATAATACATTAAAATTCTGGAAATGTTTCTTAACAATAGAACAGTATTGTGTTAATTTTCGTTTCAAAAAAATAATTTAATTTTAAGCCGTGAATGCTATTAAGGCCGTGTAATAAAGAACAAATTACGCATTTCGTACATTTCTATTTCATACGTTTTTATAACGTAAACGTAATTTATATACTCAGGTTTAGTAATGGTAATGTTACCAAATAATATATTGAGTATATTCACCTATCCTTGGGCTTGTCGTGCGGTGCGTGCGGCGGCGGCATATAGCACGGTGGTGAATACGGCGGCGCGTGCGGGGGGTAAGCGGGCGGGGGTGGGTATGCTCCGCATTGGTACTGATAGCCACCGTATCCGGCAGCGGCAGCGGCAGCCGCGTAATCCGGCTGCGCAAGACCGTATCCGGCTACCGGGTGAGGGCTTACACCACCGTAACCTGTTTTTATTCAAATGTATTTATATAAAAATTTATAAAATGAAATATTAAGTTATATATAAAGAGTTAAACGTATAAAATTTAAGACACAAATATTTATGAAAGAAGAGATAGCTTAGCCAATTGAGTTTATCGTGTTGTTTTAACAGTAAGTAAAAAACAAACAAGTATTAACATTAAGCTATAGAAATCATTTTTAACTTCATATGTTTTGAATACCACCAACAAAAGAAAAATGAATATATATTATAATATAGTTAGATCCTGTGATTTTTGAAATTACGAAAACGAATTAGGAAAATATCGAATCAATTAAACCGACAAAACTTGAAATCACATATAGGTCAGGGTTATCAGTCTCAATTAACATATTAATTACCGCCCTTGTACGTTTTAGGCTAGTAACCGCACACGTATTCTACATATACAATTTTGAACGTTGTTACGAACGCCTGCTGAGTTGTAATAGCAAAAGTGAGCGTGGCGTAAAGCGGGAGTAATTTGAGCAGTCGTTTTTAATTTGTATACTTTGTTTTATTTTGTTTCTACATGAGGGGATTAAGATTTATAAAATAAATGTTTCTATACAATTTTATTTATTGTTACAGTTCAAGTGGTAATTTTTTCATATGTTTGTAAAATATTTCTTTTAATTCAAATTTTATTATTCTTACCGGCTGTGTCGCGATGGTATGCTTCAAGATATGGATGGCTACCGCCGCTATCCGGCGTTGATTCTCGACTGTATGAAACACCACCCGGAAAACTTCTACTGTGAACAAATGTGTATGACTTAGAATAGATAGAATAGAAGACATAGTATTTAAAAATGCATACTTCGTGACAATAGCGTTTGCAGTATAATATGCAATGCTATTTAACCTATGATACACGATGCCTCACCTATGTGGTAAACGGGACACACTAAGGTCGAGGGTCTGGCCTTGTGGACTGGGAACTTGGGGACTTGCCGTAAGTTGGGGCGAAGCGCCCGGCTGCGGGCTTCCCCGTGCACCGCCCCCACTGCCACCACCGGCGCTCGTGTATACCGGTGACGCATATGGACCCTGTTGCATAAATGGGCTTTATCATATAGATATTAATTACGAAAAAAACATTCTATAACTTTCTGCGATTCTATTCTCACCTGTGGACTGCCACTAGATGTGGATAGATCTATAGCCGGACGTGGATCACGAGGATCCCTGGGTGTGGGACTTCGAGGACGTTGAGCCTGAGCTGCGGCTATCTTCACTGAGAGATTGATAGCGGAGAAGCCGGGCGGAACGCCTGGGCCCATAGCGCCCACCCCGCCCACGGCGCCTACACCGCCAGCTTCGTAATGGTACATTGGTCTAGACAAGCCGCAACAACAACTAGTCAGTTTTTGGACTAATTTCTTAACGCAATACAAGTAGCCGCGGACGTTTAGTACTACACTCCAATAATAACAAGCAACGAGTCCCGTTTACCACATATAGGCCAAATAGACATACTAGAATATTTATGACGATGGATCGGTTTTACGTACCTAGGATATATAGGTCCAGAATTTGTTTCCTGTTCTGATTGGTCCGTTTTCATTGGCGTTGGCAAATGAGGGTCATGGTACCGTTCTTCTTCCCAACCGTAAGGCCTCTGAGGGCATTGAGCTGGGTCATATCTCTCAAAGGCTGGGGCGCCCTCATAGCACCTAGCTTCATATCCGTACCGAGCTTCGTTCATTTGACTACGACGTAGATAAAATACTATTTTAAAATTGAAGCTACAACGAAGCTATATTTAACATATATTTAGCAAACAAACTTGTAATTATGTATTTGTGATCGAAACTAACAATTTGCAGTTTGAATGAACTAACAATTAGCAATTTGAATTGTTCAATGAAAAAATGTTGCACCAAATAGAGCTTCTATTTTATTTTTAACTTCACCTACTGGCATTTTTCACCTAATTTCTGTATTAGTTTAGTCCTTACCTGTATGACCGTACGTGGTCGTCAGGCGGTCGTTCGTATGGTGAGCGCTGATCGGGCGGCGCGCCGTAGCCGGCGTGGCGCGTCTCCATGCCGGGGGAGTCGCGCTCGGGCTCGGCGGCCTCACGCTTCGGAACCAGCAGCTCGGGGGCTTCGCGCTTCACGGCCGGAGTCTGCGGCGATGCCGCTGGGACCCGATCGCGGGAACCGTCTGAAGTGTGGCTATCTGACGTGCTGGCTGACACTTGAGTCACGGGAGCCGGCGCGGGCAATTGAACTGTATGATATATATAAATTTTTTTTGAGTTTATTTGAAGCGTTTATTTGAAATCGATGCCCAAGGAAATCAAATACGTAAAAAAAATGAGTTATTTATTTTACGTAATATCCAGATTCATTAACAATATTTACCCGGTGGTCGGCCTCGTTGGGAGCGAGCTGCTGCTTTGCGTGCAGCGGCCGTCGGACAGCCCGAGAGAGACCGGTGAGTGCTTCGATTAGAACTGACGTGACCTCGTCCGTTACACCCCGGCGTCGGACACTTTAAGATTGTCTCGTGCAACGCCAATACTGTCGGTCAAGCGCTCCGTTAATGCTGGTATAAGATGTTAAGTCTTTTATATTGTTTATGAAGTTTATTCCTTGTCTTCATTTATTAGGTCATGTACTTTTACCAGTGTAAAGACTCTAAAATATATATAGAATAGCTTAAAATAATAACTTATATCTTTAATTTTTGGTATTAATAGTGAAGCTTTGAAATATCTTATACAAAGAATTGCAAGGAATTTAATATTGCGTATTGTAAACTTGTAAAAGATATGTTAAAGTCAGGGCTAAAGGGGTGTTTTTTTGGATGTCAAAGTAGATAAATAAGGAAACGTACTGATTGATATTAAGTCAACTTTCAGTTTTTTTTTAATAGTGAAATAGTCGTTTATTTAAACAAAGTTTAAGATGTATATTGCATATGCATATAGTGTTTTCTGTATACATAACATATATATTAATGTTTGTCGTACTTACACAATTTTTACTATTCTTGGTAAGTACGATTAAATTATAGTTTTTAAAGCAATATGCTCGTGACTCTACTCTGTGTTTCATATACTCGCTGCCATCAATCTTTGTGTAAAATACTTTTAACCAAATCAAATGTCGCTACACAATTGTAAACAACCTAACTTTAAATGCATGAAACCTAAAAAATGCAACTAAAATGTGAAAAAAAAAAAGAATAAACAAAGGAGAATGCACATATAAAAATAAATTGATTGTATAAATAGCTGCATACAAGAATTAATCTGTAAAATTATACTTGTAAGCATACTACTACATTCAAACTGTTCATGATTTACTTACTCTCAGGTGTGACTTTGTCCTTTCTTGGGCATCCTGACAGACTGATGGACAAATGGTAAATTGTCAATAAAGATACAAAATCGTTTTATACGTTTATTATCCTATTGAAATGTATATATTTTATGTCATTTTTTTGCATTGTACTAGCGTTTTAGACATCCCGTTATCTGAAAGTCATCAAAATCATCGAGCTTACCTTCGATGATGCGTATAGAGGCCTGTAACGTGGCCCTGCCCATTGCAACCAGGAGTCGGACACTTGTTGCCTTCTGCGGACAAATCGATTAATAAATTAGTATTTTGTAAATCATCTAGTTGGGCGTGGGTGGAAGCAGGTCGATCGATAGCAGCGGGCGTGCCGCAGGGCGTACCTGCGCAGTTCCGCCCACCACTCAGGGTCCACCCCTCCACAACTTAAAAGAAAAAATAAAGATCGCCAGGCGGCTGCGCGGTCCAACTGACAATTTTTCTTTTGAGAGAAGCGGGGCGTTACTACTCCGCCCCGCCCAATAACCTGACCCGTTTTTATTGCATGACGTAAACTCAGCATACAAGGATACTCTACATACGTTATATACTTTATTGACGTAGGTGGAGTTTGACTACACATAGACGATGGCTATTGAATTTACAAGTGGTATTTCACATATGAAACATTCGAGGCCTTTATTACAAACAAGATTGTAAAATAAAATATTTGTCATGATTAACATTGCAACTGTTCAAAACTATAATGTTATGATGAAACCTTCTATAAATCTCACGATCAACACCAACGATTTACCTTGCAATTATTACCATGTTATATGTTAATTTAAATCTAACTAAGTTACTGCATCTTTTGTCAGTAAGCTCAGCCAACCTTGAAACAAACTTTTAAGTCATTCATAAAGCGAAGTTTGGTGTCGTTAAGAAGTTGGGGACGAGACGAGCCAAGGATCATTGTACCTCGGACGGCTGGTGGGGAGAGAGGGTTGATGGGTCGCAAGTCTCGCGCCGGTTGAGCTGATGGTACAGTGCGAGCCTCTTGCAACGCTGTAGCAGCCCTTGACCCAGCAGCGGCTGGCTGCAGCACCGTGTATTGCTTCGAACCCTTATGAATCGAACTCTTTTCGTGATCATTAGAATAGCCACCGAATGGTTCGCTGGGAAAATTGGAGCCGTGGATTTTGTGTTTCACTTCCGCTGGTGGCTTAAAGGCGGATTGGGTCGAATATGGCAATGAAGCTGTGGCAGCTTTGTAAGCATTGTAAAGAGATTGCTTGTTAACTGAGATTATTTCAGCCTTCCTACGTTTTGCTTCTCTGTCCTCTTCGTATTTGTCTTCGTTTCTGTCTGACATATCTATTTCTAGTTCGTTTGAAGAAGAATCTGCTAATTCATCGAAATTAGAAGCGTCATAGGGATTAGGACTTTTGTCCATCTTGTAATTGTCCATACTATTCTCATTTTCCATTTTTGTTGGCCGTTCAGTATTTTCCCTGGGGTCCATCCTTTCGTTCATGGTAGCGTTTAGTTCATCATTTTGGCAATGCATAGAAAAGCTTCGGCGTGAGTTATCAGCACTGTCAGAAGACAAAGATGGTGATGATGGCAACATTTTGTCGGAACGTTTATCACTGAAAATGTTATCGAAGTCGTTAGCATCTTCGCTTTGGTCGTTAGGGATAGCAGCGTGGTCTCGTGCCCAGCAACTTAAAGTTTTAAGAGCGTTTTGAGTTTTTTGAACAAGTGAATCATCATCCTCGTCGGAGTGACGTAGGATGTTAGTTCGATGTGTGTTATAATTTCTATAGTACGAATCTGTTTCATCTCTTCTTTCTTCTGTAAGGAGTCGTCGTCGCCGTTTCGCTGCTTCTTCGTCCATTGAAGCTTCACTATCACTATGATCTTGTCTTCGATCGTTCACTCTGAACGTTTCTATATCAACTCCAAATTCTAAACGTCTTTTATTAATTTGCGACAACGCTGTGTGACTATTGTTCTGCACCGTCCTGGAACAAACAGTTCCATCAGTCTCTTTTTGTCGCAAAAGAAATACAATAAAACATTAATAAAAAAGGGGTGAAGGTACTTGCGATTCGATTTCTCATCCACAACCACAATATTTTTACGCGGAAATGATTCTCGGCGATTCCCTTCGACGTCAACACATTTGTAACACTTAAAAATTGTTTTAAAATGCACAAAAATCGTTCCCACGTAAAAACCATTTCACTCAAGAGCTTTCAGACCAATTAAACTTTAGTAAAGCCATGGTTAAAGAGGAAAATACAATAAGACAGGTGTTAGCAACATTTCTACACATGAATATTAAAAGACTAATAAGTTTTGTTTTGCTGCTTGAAGTTAATACGATGCGATAACGAGAAAATACTTAAAACTGCGAAAGTTTTACATTTAAGTTGAATTGTTTGTAAAAACGCACCACGCATTTATCGATTATTACTATTTTAGGAAAAATGTAACAGACTCGTTACTAAGTTTAAAAGTTTTATTAAAAGTTTTTTTCTTGACGCTTAATGACAGAGATCAAACTTTATGACTTATATTAAAACATATAATTGGAGAGGTTATATATCTTATTTTGGTATCCACTCATTTATGTACCATTTTATTTGCTGCTAAGAACATTTTTTAACCTTTATGTGAATATTCATAAACAAATAAAAGTAAAATACTTTTAAATTGTATATTTATTTCTTTATTTGCAAAAGAATGTCTGAATAAAACTTTATTTTATGTTAAAATTAACATTATTATTTAAAAACTATTTTATGTTAGAAACTTGTGCAATATATGCCTGCATTAAAATATAATAGCTGTACGAATCAATGGCCCTTGACGATTGGAGTGGGGTGGTCGGCGGAAGACCCAAATACCAATACAACGGATCCGGCAAACATTTACGTACGTGACGTACCCCAGTCGACGAACAACTTGCCCGAGATTGCCCAAAACGTGAACTGATTTAATATCGAACACGGTATACCGTAACGCGATAATGTGTGTTACTGAAAACGCGTGTGTTAGTGTGGGTAATTAGATGAACCCTGAGGGTGGATGCTTAACCAGTTTAAACTAGTACACGTAGAATCCTTTATCAACGGGCGGCGAGTGTTGGGTTATCTCGGGCCGCGTTAATTGTAATGCCCTGAGATTAGGGCGCGATATAAGGAAACCCAACGGGTTATATTACGAAAAGGATTACGCTGAGATTCTAAGACGTAAACGCTTTCTACGTATATGACAATGCGTTATTATTAAATTATATCAGGTCAGTAATATTAGTTTTGTTTCGTTTGTGACTAAGAAATAAACTGATATATGCATATATCCAATATAATTTAAACGAATAGAGAAATATTGTCAATTTTCTTTATTCGAACAATAAATTGTAGAGGGCATTGCAGTGCTATTTAAGCTTTAATATATGAATATTAGAATGAATAAGACGTCATAATTTCTTAAACTCTATTATAATTCCTTCTAAAATGAAAGGTAAGCTCTGGGACTCGCGGACTGCGACCCTTTCTCGCCCTGTGGCAATAACAAACAGTCTCGGCCCCCCGCAGGCCCCCACATCGAAGCTCAAATTCAAATTGCACCTTAGAATTCTTAATTATTGAAATCATAAATCAAAACGTGCCGTCTGGGCGCGCGACCATAAAATTGGAGGGAGAAAATTCGAGTGTGGTAGGATTAAGACATTATCACTTTTCTTTCAAGCAGTCGCGCCCTCGTTGGCTGGGTTCGGCTGTAAATCAGTGGCTAAATCCTGTGGATTAGATTCATAGAGTTGGCGCGGCCTGAGGATCGCTATTTCGCGATAATGGCGTCGTGTGCTTGCGTGATTCAGCTTTTAAATCGACTCCCAAGATAAATACACTTTCAGTTTGATCTCGGCCCTAAATTGAGTTTCTCGTTTAATGGCTTTAGCGAAAACTTAAGTTTTTAACTTTAAGCAGCTGACGACCTTTGATAACTGAACTGTGTTACTAAGAAAACCTTATAATCTGTCGAATGTTAGTATCATCTATCATCAATGGAAGGTAGCATTACAAATATCAATTGGAAGATTTTCTTTATTAAAATAAAATAATCCAAAAGTGTATGACGAAAATTTCAGCTTTTTGCATCTTTATTGTGTATTTAAGGATAAATAAAAAAAAATAATATGTATAATATTTTAAAGAGGAGAAATTCTACAACAGTTTGTAGCTGAATTATCGGAAGCTGTTGAAAAATTTAGCGTGATGACATTTAAAAAATGGTTACCTAGAATTATGCAAATTCATTAATATGACCAAACGTGTCAGGTACAAACAACTGGCATTCAAGCATTTTTTTTTCAATTCTTTTTTTTTAACGAAAACTATATTTATATTTAATATGCAGATACATATATATCAAATTGAAAATGGATATGTTTAAAATTTTATAATCACAATAGACGAAAAGAATTGTGTCTTATATATTTTTTTTGCTGTAAAATGTAATGAAGGGTACAATTTAAGACAATGTAAATTATATCAATATAAATAAATAATGCAGTGAAAATATAAATTAAACTTTCTAATAATATAATATTG
>DVQP01001504.1:0-15248 GCA_018231745.1 Danaus eresimus
GTTACTTTACAGTAGCCGTGATCACGGGCAGACGAGATGTGAGTGTCTGTCAGTTTGTCCTGTTATTTATCACCTACCACCATCGGTTTCTTAATTTTCTGGCGTACCCCTCTGGATTATGTTTAGTCAAGTTCATTAGTTAGATTATTTTACTTTTATTAGATTATACTATCATCAAATAGACAAATAATTCGTACGTAAAGTTACAGCAGCCGGATCACAACTAACATTAATATATTTTATAATTCCATCAACCACATCTGAGCCACGATAGTGTTTTAAAACGATTACGATCTGTAACGAAAATTGTGAATAGTCCTTGAGTTTGTATGTTTGGAACATATGCACCGATTAGTTGTGCATACGAACGCTTCGGCTGGGAAACGGCGCTAGCCGCTAGCAGTGATATGTCGAAAATATTTCTTTTTCGTTGATAGACAGCACTTTTTACCATTATACCAAATCGTGATTCAAATGACTTTGAATATCTGTAAACTATCGTATTCCGTAATCTACAATTAAAAGTATGTAAATAAAAATTAATTAACGTAGGTATTACTTTTTGTATGGTAAGCTATGCTTATTTGTACGCCACTCCATTTTCCTATATATTTTAGAGATACAGAGATGAAAAAGAGATATACTACATATTAGTACAACGGAACCAAGACAAGATAACGAAAGATAATTGCTACAGTAACCGGTTACCCGTTACTTTAAGAACAAGTGCTTATTTACTTTATGAATTGTAATCTTTTATCATAATCCTGTGTCAAAAATGAAGACTTTTTTAAAATGGCGACAGACATGTTTTGTTGTTTTCACTATTTTTCTACTATTTTATTTGTTGTTGTTTTGAATATGAACAAAGCTAAAACCTTTTGTTAAAATTTCCAAGATTAGAATTAAGCAAAAGATAAATAAATAATATAAAATATGTATGTTCCTTGTTTAAAAAAACCCATATCGGAATAAGATTAGAAATTAATCGGTATGTCTTATGCATAATAAAAATGCATACTTTCACAACTTTCTTTTTGTAAGTCCTTAAAATAATTATAAACTATCATAAAATGACACATCTGGATAAGACATATTATTTTTTTTAACTGAAGATATCAAAGAGTATGTTGGTAAGAAATATAGGGAAGGTGTGTTATAATTAAAGATTATCATGATATTTACTTTATATTTTATAAATATAGAATAGTTTTATGAAAATGAAGAACATCATTAACAAATAGATTTAAAAATCTCTGAGAAATACGCTAAGCCACGTAAACTTTAGTTGTATTTTTACAGCACACGGCATCTATGTATTTAGTGTCTATCTATATGACTAAATTAGTGTTTTATATCACATTAATAAAAGCATTTTCAGTATAAAGATATATATATACACTACATTTTAGACAGAAGTGTGATGCTTTGTTTATTATATGAACAGCCAGATAACAAATTATTAAGCTATTCGTTTTTGTTTCATAAAATAAATGAATTTAAAAATAAATAAAATACAAGAATTTATTTTACTTTATATGAGGCTAATTAAACTGACGTGTAAACAATATGGTGTACTCAAATTAATGAATTAATTCCGTTCTGAGTTTTTGTAGTTCCTAGCATATTTTTATATTCGTAGTATAATGGAAAAAGATAGTCATGATTTAAATAAAATAAATATATTTCCAGAGTCCACGGAAATTTTACGGAAAGTTCTACTGATTACTGTTATGTGATTTTAATTTATACTGTTATGTGATTAAGTTCATAAAGAACATTTATCTTTATGTACTTAATAATAATACGATAAAATGTGGTTCCAAAAACAAATATACCTAAATAAGTATTAATATGAGAAAAGGTTTATCTAAAAGTAATCCTTATTTTGTATGTCAATATTGTCTTTTAAATGTGAAGCTTTTAGAATGTTCCATTAAATTCATGAAAAAAGATATTAAATTTGTGCTTTAAAATGAATAAAAAATAATTGTTTTATCTATATGCCAAAAATACTTTGTTATCAACATTGGTATACTAATAAAAATAAATATTATAATATTTGTTAACATTTCGGTCCAAAAAGCGATTTTGAGTTGAAAATTTATTTTCATTCTCGTTTTAACAGAGCGTCAGAGTTTTGTTGATACAAAATAAAAGGGTTATCCTCAATTTCATACGTCGGAACCGCAGTCATTTGTTTCTTCTCCGCCTCAAACGATTTAAAACGAATTTCAATGACAATGCCATGTTTAACATTCTTCATGTGTAAAATTTCTAAACAGAATGCGGTATACAACTTTAATACAGAGGTTTTAAGTATAATATTAACAAGATTTCGAATTTATAAATACATTTGCCTGACGCTATGTTAGTATGTAACGATATTATGTTTTTGTAACTATATTTTTTAATTATGATTGTAGCTTTATTCATTAATAATCCGTGAGTATGTGATATAAAATCATAATTTAAAGAAATCTTTTAAAGTCTAATGAAACAATAATGAATTATATATTTTGAAATCTATAATAAGGTATCTTATGTTGCCCTTGCAATAATATTATGAATTGTTTTATATTACACAAGAGAAAATATATTTGTTCGTCATATTAGTCACAAGCCCTTAATATCATCTTTAGGCTTCCTATAAACTTGCATGCCACAGAGCCGCCTCATTAGCTTCTGAAAGATTCAAAGGTTATTTAAAATCAAAATGCAGCTTATTCTTAAACCAGAATGTTCAAATCGTGCGATCGATCGTGAAGAAACCTTTTAATATCATTTTTCACATTTCAGGATATAGCAACATTCATAACAAATAAGAATGGATAGGGTTCAAAGAAAAATTACTTAAAGTATTACGAGTTACAATTAATTTTTAAACCTTTATATAGCTGCTGTAAAAAGGTTTATTTAAGATTTTCCATAATAAATTCGTACTTCCTTTATATTTATTCTACTGCTAGTAAAAGCAAATGTGAATTCGTTAACGTCAAATTCGAACTGGGTAATTGATTTTTATTTGTATTTCAATTGATTATTCAGTTTTTTGATAATAATAAAATTCCTGATATTTTCTCTCTATTTACAGCAATTTTATGAGGTAATTGGAAAATTTGAGCGCCGTTTTAGTTTTATTGCGACAGCAAAAATTCGAATCAAATTCTCATGACCGTCTCTCTTTATCAAGTAAAATTTTCGACTAATTTTTATTCTTTCAAATTTTAAAAATAACACAAATACTAAAAACTAAAAAGATGATCAGTTTACTAGCACACATATTTTTTTCTAGAGACATTTTAAACATATCTTTTAATCTAATGATAAGACCCTCAATTTTACTTATGTATGTGAATGTACTTATAAAGCCATATATACATTTCTCAGTAGGGATCACATCCGCCCAAACAGAGGCAATCGTGTGAAAATACCTCTAAGATTTTAATTTAACCCCCACCCCCCACCTTTCGTTTTATCCGCGTAAAACCACCTTAAAGTTATTAAATCCAGCAATTATATCTTTTTACTCATCTAATTAAAGTTTTTAATTAAAATAGATAGAAGGTTTTTTTTAATAAATAAAGTGAATGTTTTTAATTATCATATTTATGACTTTAATTCAATTGCCTTTCAATTTAATTTCAAGTCAGATCTAGTTTAGTTTCATAGAGACAGCTTATGTTTATAAATTATATAAAGTAAAAATGTTTATATAAATGGGATATGCACGATTAGAATTTGGTATCAAATTATTGTGGCATAAGATTATATCATTCGCTATATACTATAAGTTACTAATATTTAATATTGGCTTAACTCGTCTGATACGCTCCGTATCACTGTAGACAACATGGCGGTCGGAAACTTTTGATCTAATTGTAAACTTCGAGTGTAGGAGTGGGAACACTTTATTAGTAGTTGCTTCTATTTCAGTATTTCTTGGGTTGAGGCTTATTAAAACCAAATACCGATAATAAAAGTTTGTTTATTGTTATAAATTAACACGCTAGTAGGAAATTAATTACATAAGTTTGTGATATCCGTCACGATTTAAAGTAAAGATAGTATACAAATTGGAGTAGTTAGTATTATAACTTCTGATTGAAATAACTACATGTGAAAATTTTATGACATCTAGGATTTTCGCGGGTCATTTAAATAAAGTAATAAAATTCGCGTAGTATATCCGAAAAATTATTAATATTATGAGAAAATTTATTTGCAAAAAATAATAGGTTACATATTTCGAACAAAATTTCGAACAATGAACTTAGAAAAATATATTAGTTGGTTCAGTGGGTGGTTATATCAAAAATAGGTGAGTGTTGCTTCTGGGTAGTAATATATTATATAGTTTTAAGGTATCTTATGTTGTCCTTGCAATAATATTATGAATTGTTTTATATTACCCAAGAGAAAATATATTTGTTCGTCATATTAGTCACAAGCCCTTAATATCATCTTTAGGCTTCCTATAAACTTGCATGCCACAGAGCCGCCTCATTAGCTTCTGAAAGATTCAAAGGTTATTTAAAATCAAAATGCAGCTTATTCTTAAACCAGAATGTTCAAATCGTGCGATCGATCGTGAAGAAACCTTTTAATATCATTTTTCACATTTCAGGATATAGCAACATTCATAACAAATAAGAATGGATAGGGTTCAAAGAAAAATTACTTAAAGTATTACGAGTTACAATTAATTTTTAAACCTTTATATAGCTGCTGTAAAAAGGTTTATTTAAGATTTTCCATAATAAATTCGTACTTCCTTTATATTTATTCTACTGCTAGTAAAAGCAAATGTGAATTCGTTAACGTCAAATTCGAACTGGGTAATTGATTTTTATTTGTATTTCAATTGATTATTCAGTTTTTTGATAATAATAAAATTCCTGATATTTTCTCTCTATTTACAGCAATTTTATGAGGTAATTGGAAAATTTGAGCGCCGTTTTAGTTTTATTGCGACAGCAAAAATTCGAATCAAATTCTCATGACCGTCTCTCTTTATCAAGTAAAATTTTCGACTAATTTTTATTCTTTCAAATTTTAAAAATAACACAAATACTAAAAACTAAAAAGATGATCAGTTTACTAGCACACATATTTTTTTCTAGAGACATTTTAAACATATCTTTTAATCTAATGATAAGACCCTCAATTTTACTTATGTATGTGAATGTACTTATAAAGCCATATATACATTTCTCAGTAGGGATCACATCCGCCCAAACAGAGGCAATCGTGTGAAAATACCTCTAAGATTTTAATTTAACCCCCACCCCCCACCTTTCGTTTTATCCGCGTAAAACCACCTTAAAGTTATTAAATCCAGCAATTATATCTTTTTACTCATCTAATTAAAGTTTTTAATTAAAATAGATAGAAGGTTTTTTTTAATAAATAAAGTGAATGTTTTTAATTATCATATTTATGACTTTAATTCAATTGCCTTTCAATTTAATTTCAAGTCAGATCTAGTTTAGTTTCATAGAGACAGCTTATGTTTATAAATTATATAAAGTAAAAATGTTTATATAAATGGGATATGCACGATTAGAATTTGGTATCAAATTATTGTGGCATAAGATTATATCATTCGCTATATACTATAAGTTACTAATATTTAATATTGGCTTAACTCGTCTGATACGCTCCGTATCACTGTAGACAACATGGCGGTCGGAAACTTTTGATCTAATTGTAAACTTCGAGTGTAGGAGTGGGAACACTTTATTAGTAGTTGCTTCTATTTCAGTATTTCTTGGGTTGAGGCTTATTAAAACCAAATACCGATAATAAAAGTTTGTTTATTGTTATAAATTAACACGCTAGTAGGAAATTAATTACATAAGTTTGTGATATCCGTCACGATTTAAAGTAAAGATAGTATACAAATTGGAGTAGTTAGTATTATAACTTCTGATTGAAATAACTACATGTGAAAATTTTATGACATCTAGGATTTTCGCGGGTCATTTAAATAAAGTAATAAAATTCGCGTAGTATATCCGAAAAATTATTAATATTATGAGAAAATTTATTTGCAAAAAATAATAGGTTACATATTTCGAACAAAATTTCGAACAATGAACTTAGAAAAATATATTAGTTGGTTCAGTGGGTGGTTATATCAAAAATAGGTGAGTGTTGCTTCTGGGTAGTAATATATTATATAGTTTTGGAACAAGATATAAGCAGGAAATATTACTTTTTCTCCTTTTGGATAAATCCCTGTAGGAATAAATAAAATATTAATTTTTACAGAATGTTTCTACAAAGTAATAATCTTTCTTGAATTGATTATCTCTCTATAGATAAAGACTTATATTGAACTTGACATTTTACAAATAATGCGAATGATTGGTTTACTAATAGAACTTTTTAAATTTCATTTGATTTGAATGACTTTCCTAGGATATATTTATTTGGTGCTTAAAATTCTAGAGCAAATCCCCAACAGACAATTATATTAAAGATTTGGTCGAATTTTGTCATCGCATCACATCACATTTGATTTTTTTTCGTAGTAGATCTTCCTTGCGTACGGGTAGGGAAGGTTCTTGTTACGCTTCATCTCTTCTCATTCTTAAAGCAAAGTAGCAAATAAAATTTTTGAATTAGTCCATAAAGAAATACGACTTTATATATTTTAGGACCGAACCAATTAATAGCTGACATATTCACTAAAAGCCTTAAAATTATATTTTTTATTTAATTTAATTATAATAATCTATTATAATATCTTATATGACCCGTCGTCCTGAATACATTTATAGAAACAACACTGTACAAATGGACTCTTCTTGTAATAAAGTTATTAAATTCTCCAAATACTTCAGTAACAGATATCGCGGAAGGTATTTAATTAAAATATCATGATTCGATACTACGGCAATATTTCATAATGAAATTGTAAATTAACCGTTTTTGCATTCCTTTAAAACATGACATATTCTATTACTGCCAGCGTAAATATCTTATTTAAATGAACTTACATACTCGTATCTTATAGATTTTCATTAAAATATTATAGTTTCTTATCATTATTTTACGGATCTGAATTAAATTTTATTGCCATTAAAATATCAGTGACGTAAGAATTCGATAGCACGTATATTATTTAAGCCAAACTGAATTAATTGTTAATATTGGTTTAGCTCATCAGATACGCTTGAGATCAATGTAGGGGAAGATGGTGGTCGCAAAGTTCTGTAACTGTAACTTGCTCAAGTTGGAAAACTGTGCTAGAACTGTTTGTATTTTAGCTATAAGCTTGTTTGATTCATTATTTTAAGCGGGTAATTGAATATTTATTAATTTATTCATTGCATAATTAATAAAGAAGCCTTTGCATAAATATATCGACGATTTAATCTCATGACACGTAAAGTCTTACAATTTATCCTATTTAAAAAAAAATCATTCTACCTCTTTAATTAGTTAATATTTTAATAAAATTGCTCAAGGTATTTATTTTCAATAAATATTTTATTTTCATATCTGAATGTTGATATATATACATCTATGATGTTGATACTATCTCACATTGACTAAAAGTCTGAGATAGTATTTATAATCAACGTGATTGTTTGATTATCAACGTGATACATACTATGAGACGAAACCTCTCAGCATTCCATGGATACATCGTGCGGTTACCGGGTCAATCGCGTTGCAGGGAGAGGATCTTCAACAGTGCCTAGGACTTGCGACCCAGGTGTA
The DNA here is from genome assembly GCA_018231745.1 of Danaus eresimus. Lineage (NCBI taxonomy): Eukaryota > Metazoa > Arthropoda > Insecta > Lepidoptera > Nymphalidae > Danaus > Danaus eresimus. The sequence goes on from DVQP01001504.1 coordinate 7,732, forward strand.
GGTTTCAGGGGCCCCTATCGAAGGCGGTTTAAACGCTCACCTCCACTGTCCAAGTTCCTCTCTCTGCCTAACCAAATTTGAAACTAACCTACTTGGGCCGCCTTCAACACACGTTCCAACAGTGATATGATGTTAGTTCTTGACAGGCCTAACTCTTTTAGCAGGTTGTAGAGAGATTTGGCTGTTATAGCTAAATACTAATTGATGTATTATCGACATAATTTCACTCTTGTGGTATACTTAAACTTAAGCTTATACAATATTATGAGATCTAGGATTTTCGCGAGTCATTTAAATAAAACTAATATATATTCCGATTTATTACGCGATTTTTTATTACTTTGGAAAATCTCGTCTGCTTTTGATCACGGTTACTGGAAAGTAACCGAAACGTCGGGATTATGTAGTTTTAAAGTAACAAAAAATCGCGTAGTAAATCCGAAAATATATAAGTTTTATTTATACAATATTATTGAAAATGAATCGAAGTCTAAGTAATAATCATTTTTTTAAATTTTCAGTATTTAATAGGTTTTAATGTATTATAATGACGCTATCAAAAAATATTTTGTAATATATATAACAAAATCTGTCCAAATCAAAATGATATTTCTATGATAAGGTAAGACTGCGATCTTCAAAATTATTTTTGAATGTTTATGTTATTTTCTGTATTTATTTCTAATATTAAAAGGCTTCGCGATTTTCATGGACCGGTGATGTGTATGATTCAGCGTATCAATATTATTATTCTGTCATCCTCAAAAAAAAGTTCTTTTAATATTAATATGTTTACTTAAATATTTTTATAACAGATATTGTATATTTTATGTGTTAGCGAAAGTTTATCAATATCTTCTTATATATTTATTTGAATTGATATATTTTTATTCTAATTTGAGAACGAATAAGAAAGAAATATTATCTACACAAAGAGTGCTTCAATCGAGTTTATTTAATTCGATCACTTTGAAAAATGATTTTTTTTAATTAAATAACTAAGGAATTTGTTAACCAATGACAGTATGCAATGTGTGTTATTTAACATGCTTGTTTTCTAACGCGTAGCATTTGCTTATGATTAAAATTTCATTCCCAACCTTAAATGACTTTTAAGGGATGGATTTCTATTTGTATCATTATTACTTTTTATGTCAACCAGAGCGTTCTAGATTTTTAATTCCTATTCCAGTGATTTTCTTATTTAATTTACAAAATAAAATCAGGAATTATACATTGCTCTTATGTGATTGTTATTAGGCTATTAAATTTGTTGAGTTATTTAAGAAAACATAAATTGGAGTTTTCGTGAATTATTATTATACAAGTAAAAATAATCTAAAGTTCATAAAGAGCTCACGATTTAAGTTCTGTTTGCATGAAAAGTAATGTTGATTATCATTAGAAATATATATCAAATCGATAGAATTCTATTGCCTTTTAATTTATAAAAGCAATTAAAATCATACATTATAAAAATAAGCTAATTTTAATTTTATATGATATGTGTTTTAGACACCCTTAATTGAATTAAAATGCTATTACGTGTTGTAATTATGAAACTTAATTATTATGGGCATTTTCTTAAAACCACAACGCTTAAGTACAAAATTCATTTTCATTCTTGTTTCACCAAAATTTTGTTTATATAAAAGAAAAGGGTTATCCTCAATTTCGTACCCCGGAACCACAGACATTTGTTTGTCCTTCGGCTTCAAACGAATTTTATTATTGTAGAAATAGGTACAATATAATCTTATATTAAATATAACAGTTGATAAAATTATGTGTTCTAAAAGACTTTATTGAATAAAATACACCGATTTAAATTTTTGCGAGTGGATCTTAAAAAACATGTTTTCATCAGAGCAATCTTCGAAATCATTAGAGCAGTTCTAACGTAAATCATATAACATAGAAAATTAATCGTTACTAAAACTTTCTTTTATCATACCGAATAAATAATTTAATTTTTTATCCGGTTAAGTAAAACCAACAGACCAAAACACTTTTCAGAAACCGAAAAGGATTTTAAGATAAGATAAAGGTGAGCTTTGGCAACCCACAATATGCACTCTGTGATTTCATGCGGTAGTCTTAAGTAGGTCGGTTCTATATGTGATTTTGTTATAAAGTGAATTGACTTCCCTTTTCATTTTGTTATAAAAGTCATATTGTCTTTCAATCTAGTTTTATGTTCAAAAAATAAATAGGTAATAATATTTGTGTATCAATGTTTTAAAAGTATAAAGTTTTGCTGACGAAGTAAATCAGCGTTCTATACAAGTTAAAAATATACAAAATTTTAATATGACCCCCAGGGATTTTTGGTCTATAATATAATTTACTAGATTGGTTTAATATGCGATTTGATTTATTAAAATCTAAAGAGATAAGAAAATCTAGAAAATATTAAATATTTCTTTCTTTACAAATGTGTATAATCATTCAATAATGTGTTTCAACGTTCAAAGTTATCAAAGAGACCTTGAAGTTTTGGTCACAAGATTGTAAGCGGAGAGATTTGTTACAATCTCTTCGTTATCAAAAAAAATTTTCATATACCTTTTTAATATGAGCTTTTGGAAATGTAAACATTTAATAAATGTTGCTAAAATTAAGAAATTCTGCTAAACCATTCTGATCCGACGTATACCGGGAAATATAACTCCATTAAAATCCCCTTTTGATCGAAACAGAATATTTAACATACCTACATATTAATCCCCAAAGTTTATTTCAAATATGAGTGTATTTTTATTCAGTCGGGTGGATTTTTTAAAATTCTTCTTCGCAATCTTTCTTACGTATGATCATTTATGATTATTTCGTTTTTTTTAGTTTATTGATATCTTTAGTTTTAGTATGCTTGAGCCAAGTCTCAACATCTGTACTTGCAAGATAAATGTGTTTAGGCTTCTTCAGCTTAGAACCGAAACAGAAAAATGTTTATTAAATTAAATAAAATACTTTCTAAGTCCAAAACCGCAATGTGTTTTATTATTAATTTTGTATTTGATACAATTCTTTATGTAAGAAAAACATCTCCATATAATTTTTATTGAATTTAAGTGAAAAATTTTAATTTTATTATAAAAGGATGGAGTAACATAACATGAAAAATATATATTTAACACTCACAGTATATAATATAGTCTATGTACAGTTGTACAAAAGTATATTCTTCAGAAAAAAGGTGGTAAAATAAATTGCTGACCCAAAAATGTCTCTACTTATTAATGGGCGGGTTCATATTTACTTTATTAACTTTTGGGCAAGGCAACAGTTATTTATTCTGATAAAAAAGATTTTTATCAGGTATATGTTGTTTATTACGTATATATACTATATTATACTATATTATACGTAATATTTGTTTATTACGTATATATACTATACGATATATTAGTATATTACCTATATTGAAGGTCAATAGAATAATCTTTTTGATTATGAAATCACTACGTTTTATCTAAACCATAGTGTATTTATATTTATGATGATAAAAATACACAAATTTTAAAAATCTATTTTCGTTTTTGTATCTTTTCTGGGTCAAATTTTCAAACCGAGGCCGGCTTTTGAAGTGGACTTTCACAGAATATAATTTTTAAATGTATGTAGAAACCATTATCTTCTTTCAAATGATGTCCAATACCTAATCAATTAATTAACATCCAAGTTCAATAGAATATGTCAGACAAAATTATAATGCATATATTTCTGATTAAATTGAAAGGTGGTAATGAAAATGTGTAAACAAAAACACAATAAAATTTAAATTTATTTCTAAAATAATATATATGTAAGTTTTCTAATTTCTTTTTTAAAGCGTTCATGTCAATAATTTAAAAAAAGTAAAAATGTTTTTTGAATTATTAACATTACATATGTTAATAATTCAAAAAAAAAATCATTTTTACTTTGAGTACGTATTAATTTGAGTTCTTGTCTTATTAAAACTGTGATATTATGTAGAAATATTTCTTATTTACTTCTTGTCTTTCATTTAAGGGGTTAATGGAGATAGACAATTTTTTTTATATAAAATCTATATTTCTTACTATTTCTTTTTTTCTTCATTTTATTACACATAACAAATTTTTTTAAAAATATTTTTAAGTTTAATGAAGTCTTATTATTAGGATACGAATAAAAAAAAAATATTTTTTAATACGAATTTAAAAATAAATTTAAATGAAATATACGTTTATTTAAATGAAAAAAAAAAACAACATACTCTTACGTTTCAGTTACTTTGCAGCAAGCGTGAACACAGGCAGACGAGAAGTCAAAAAATAACAGTTTCATTTAAATATAGGTATATTTCATTAAATGTTGATTTGATTACTAAAAGTTCGTGGAGGCTTGGAGGTTAAGAAGGCTTGCCTCAGATACGTGAGGGCGCGGGTTCGATACCTGGCAAGTACCAATGTGTTCTTTCTCGAGTCATATGTACATTCTAAAAGTAATTAGACACCACTGGCTGGTAGGCTACAGCAAGCCATGGGATCTAAGTAACCCCGAAAAGTGCAGGTGGTGAAGGCATAGGTAAACCACTGCAACTATCTTCCATAGAAAGTCATAATGTTTACGAATCACTAATACGTGAAAACCACGACGACTCTGCAAAGACTCTTGCGACGATGATGATAATGAAATAAAAACTTAAAAGTCCTAGATCTCAAAATATATATTACAAATAAAAATAAGTATATATTTTAAATAAAGATTTATACAACGTTATACTCGACAAGTGTCTTAACAACCTATAAAACACTGTTCATAAATCATCATGACAGGTATTAGTCGGCACCTTCGAGTTTGCGTAATTACGTCAGTTACCAACAATTATTCAGTAAGCTCTGGCAAAACTCAAATGGATGTCATCTATCATTAGATTAAAAGATAAGAGTAAACAGTACTCAAGGTTATAATAAGTTCAACAAATAAAAACATTGACATTATCAAAATATACAATGATTAAAGCCATAACAAAAAATAAAGAAAAGTGGAAGTAGGAAAGTGATATTGACCTCTAAGAGATAAAAATATCGAAAGCAACATAAAGTTTAACAACGAAAATTTTAAGTTATTCATTGTGAACACATGATAATTTTAAAATTTCAACACAGAACATTTTATAAATATCTAAATTTCTCTAGTTATACAAACAAGTCCACCCATTGTTTTGTTCCTCTTTGTTTTTTGCTATTAAATTTAATGATGGCTATGTTTGTCAATGACTTCATATGCCGATGAAAATAATTGACAGTGACTATGATATTATTTTTAATTATAAAAATTGGCATTCTAATTCATTTTTTTTAATATTATCAACCATTTTATGCTAATGTAATGTTCAATAAAAACTTTGTACAGTTTCGATTTAACGACCATATATCAATTTACGAACGGATGTACAGAAGAAGGAGTCAAGTCAAATAAACAGATGCGATACTTTTATTAAATATCTAATATCATAGTGTAAGGAGACGGACGAAGTTCTGAATAGGCTCTATTTGATTGAATGTATAGGACCCTTATTCATCAGAGACATTCTTCATCTTTGCAAACAGAACAAGTACTAAAGAGATTCTCATCCATACCGCTTTATCTTTGGATTCAATTCAAAACGCTTCTGTATTTGTTTAAGTGACCTTCAAAAGCATTGTTCTTAAACCGACATTGTCTGCACCATTAATATTAATGTGCATATTTTAATACGTCTGAAATAATATTTTGCAAATGAAATAATATCTAATGATTAAAAACTTATTTTTCTTTACAACAAACACAATTATTGTTAGTTTACTCTAAAAGGTGTTGCTATTCTTATAAATCGACTATGTTTATTATCATCTATTCACATATTTTTGAAACCTTTAACATGAATATGATTAACTGAACAAATCTTTCTAACTTTAAATATATTTTAATGTTACTAAATTAGTTATTAAAAATCTATTAGTAATAAAGTTAAATAAATAAACACATTCACTTTAAAATCACCTATATTTTTAATACAAAAATATAAAGTTATAGTGATTCATCATCGTCAAAAGAACTAAGTGTGCACATAAAAACTTGTTCATTTGTGTGATATATTGTAGCTACAAATATAAGTCCGCTATAATTAATTATGAAAACAATGCACTGTGTAATTAACAATAGATGATGTCGTCACTGCTTGTCATTTTCCAGTGCACTATTCTCTTCTGTAAATAAAATATGATAGTAATATATAAAGCTAAATGCAGTTGTGCCTCAGTTTTAGAAATATAAAATAAGTCACAGTGTTTCAGTCCTTTTTTTAATAATAACTTACTAATTAAATTGAAATGTGGCTCTATCGATATCATCATATACATATCATCTGATATGAAACAAAAAATATTGTTGAAATCGAATGAATATTAATGAATGTACGGAATATTTATTCAATGTTACAGTATACTGCTACGGTTTGTATACTTACCTGTTGTTTCCGTAAACGATGACAAAAACAATGTTGACGTCACCCTAATAGGGTCGGCAACACGTCAACATATGTCAACTAGATTGTGTTGATAGATTTACTTGTATTAAAAAAAAGCATTGAAGTTTCTTGTCAAATAAATGTTTATCGAAACATTTATTATTAAAACTGTTAAAAAATCAGAGCAGAATAAGTGATATAGTTTAAAAAACCGGTATATTCACTTAGAGCTCATTAGTCTTATTCTAAAATAAACCTTATTGGTAAACAGCTGGAATATATTATTCATTCTGCAATAAATGTTTTTGGCTTCTGACTGTTTGGTTTAAAAATAAAAAAAAATATTTTGTTAAGGGATTTTTAATGAAAATACAGCCTTGGAATCAACAGTCATCCAAACTAGTAGGCTCTGACCTTGTAGATAAATTTTTGTATAAAAATACCAAAGAAATTAATCGTAATTGTCTTTATTCAAAGCTATGTTTAAGCTAAAACGGTTAGATAGCATGTTGTTAAAAGTTCACATATGATTAAATCTTTTGTAAAAATTACTATTAATAAAATAATATTGGACGTAAATTAGAAGTAAAAATCCGGTAGCATATTTTTTTAAAAAACACGAACACGTCTTTTACTAATAATATTTTGAATGCGGTGGAAAACGAAATACCTGTCTCCCTGTCGCGATGATAAGATAAATATTATGTTTACCAATCATTTCCCTAAAAATAACTAGATGTTCTTGCTATAAATGCAATAAATTACTCCTTTCTTTAAAAATCGACTCTACTCATGAGAGAGGTTAGAAAGTTTTTTTATATGTGACTATATTATGGTGATTGATAGACATGTACATCTTATATTCCCACCACGTCTTAGCCGACAAAGGTGAGGGATTTATTATGTATTTATCCCCATTGAAATGCCTTCTATGCTGAAGAGAGGTCCTTTAGAGTCAACCCAAAAACGGTTTCAATTCCGTGCTGACCGACAGCTACACATATAAGAAAAATGTAGTTAGGGCCCACTAGGTAATACA
>DVQP01001505.1:0-15246 GCA_018231745.1 Danaus eresimus
TGTATATATATATACATATATATAAATGCATAATAGCCATTAGCATTGCTTCTTTCATAGAGTGAATAAATGACTAAGTCGATAGGTATATTTTACTGCACGTAGAAAAATGAGAATTTTGGAATAACAATCTTACTAAAGGGTAACGTCTTAAGATATTATAATATACAAATTATAATTACTTACACAACTCAACATGTCATTATAATACTAACTACAGCTAAGAAAAAATGACGAACAAAATGAGGTGATCAATTATTCAAACAACCTAATTAACGTTTATAATAGCATAAATCAAGTCGTCCAGGTAGTACCGCGCCGAAATTGCCTTGTATTTTATGACAAATAAATCTATCACCTCTCCCATTTTTCATCTTTTACGTTTGTCATGAGACAAAGTGATATGTTACATGGAGGTAGCTTCAGTTTGGCGGTTTGTCCATAAATCACGTAATTTTTTAAGTAGAATTGCGAGCATATCATTTGTTCCAATGTTTTTGACCGATTTCGATTTGTTTTGGCGAGGGGAGAATAATACGAAACAAAATTAATTAACAATTGATTGGTTATCAATTGATGGGGTTGGTAATTAATGTCGACAATTAAATATCACATTTAAAAAAAATTACTTGGAAAGTTATTCAAACAATCATGTAAAAGTTAAGAAGATGAAAGTACACATTTAAATGAATGTACGATTATTTATCTAGACTATGCAGAGGACATAAATAAAGGTAACTAACTTATTATAAACAAGTGTTTACGGAATCGGAACTTTATGAAATTTGGTAGATATATTTATTAATTAGTTATAGATACTTAATTAATTATCGTTTAAGAAAATTCTTGTAAAGAGAATTTACAACTATTGGGAACAAAAAAACTAATGAATATTCTAATGAGTGCAGTAAATGCAGACAATGTCCCTGAACTTAAGTTCCGTAATAACATAACATAATGTCTGTTACTCGTTAAGGTTTTGGCAGATGTGGGCCTAGAACAACATTTGGCCAGTATTTAAATAGTTATGGATACAAATTAAATGTTCTAAGGTAAATAGTTTTTAGGACTATAAAAAGGCATGGCTGAAGGTTACGAAAGGTAAAATTTTAACTGCGTTTCTGAGGAAAATCTGCATAAAGAGTTAAGTAACTCATTTTCAAAAAATCAATAAATCGACAATGTAAACCTCGAACACGACTTTATGTTTCCGATGACAGTGTAACTGCGAACTTGAAGTATCGAAAAAGTGTAAAGAGTCGATTACAGACAGTGACAGCAAAAAACTAAGTATTGCAACGATGACCTCAACGAGAGTTCACGTGACTTTACCATCTCCAGACCCATATGAAAGTTTATCTTTTTTTAGCACTGGTTTCCAAATTTATAGATTTCATTCAATTAGTCCAATAAATAACAATCCTACCAAAAACAATGAAAATTCTCCCATAGAGAGAATAGCAGTAACCAATGATAAAACTATTTGCAGAGTGCTGCCTGTTGTGTCAGAAAACCAAATTCTTACAAGAAAGAGGAAAAGTAGATCAATGAAAAAGAGAAAAGAATGTAAAAAACTAAGAAACTCTGTTCAAAATAACGTTACAGTAAAGGGTACAAAAATTGCAGCGAGGCAAATAGGAGCACTAACTTTTTGTATTGAGCGATATCAATACTGGAGTCTAGGTAGTCAAGATCGGAGAGCAGCGTATATTGCTAGCCATATTACTATATTACCAAAAAAGACAGTAAACCAACACCAGAACAATTAATAAAGATTTTTTGCCCCCTGAAGTTAGAGAGATCACATTTTATTCTGACACAGGCCAGCATCAAAATGAAACTGTTACAATAATATTCCTGTACTATTGCAAGTGCTTTCAACCCTAGAAATAATTAGTCATACGTTTTTGATAAGCGGACACAGCCACATGGAATGCGACTCGAATCGTGTCTTTTTCGAAAGAAGTAAAAGGAAACGCAGATTCAAATAAATCATCTTAACGATTAGATGCAACTGATAAAATCCTGCAATATTATTTACGGATTTGCAATTGTACCCATGAAACTAGAAAATGTCCTACATTTTTCAGAATTAAGTTCTAAGAAAAGTAAATTAACAATTAAAAACAAGGACGCCAGTGGTGACAAATGGCTACCAGTGTAATGGCTGCAATATAAGAAACCTATCAGACAAGTTTTAAGACAAATTTTCACAGCAAAAGCTCTTTTAGAGTCATAAATTACAGGAAAAGAAGTAAATTCAATTTATAATTAAAAGTAGTTTCAAAAGACTTTTCCAATAAGTAAAAAATGAAGGATTTGATGGATTTATTGCCAATAGATCCTATAATTCACCAATTTTATAACAAAATTAAAACTGATAGTGACGTACGTCGAGGAAAACGAGAAGATTATTATTACTTGTGAAATTTTTTTACTTTGTTTTCGTAATAAAAATAATAATTGTATAATTGTTTATTTCTTAATTACCTATTCATAGCTACATATATTATATTACGAATAAGAAGCATTCAGAGGCTTTACTTATTGCTTTTTATTTTTTTACTCGCATACTTCCCTTAAAGGTGCTTAGGTGATCAACTTGAAATTTCAATTTCTTACTGATATATAAATAAAATTATTCAATAATCTTACGTTATCTGAAAACTCTAAACAAACGTATTACATTCAGATAAGAAACTATCCAAAAACTAAAACCAGAATTTGTGCCTGAAAAAAAATATTTTTTGACTTGTTAAGTTATTCTCGCCTGGTACGGTATTGTTACAGCATAGTTTAAAACGAAGTCGGTTTCTCTGTCCCTGTGTGTGCTTAAATCTTTTAAACTATGCAACGAATTTTAATGCGGTTATTTTTAATAGACATATTGACTCAAGAGGAAGATTTATATGTTTCATAAAATCCATGAAATAGTGGAGAAATACTGTTAATTTTTGAAGTTTCTAATGTGATGTCGTTTATTATCAATTTCTTTCCGCCTTCATTGCAAACGCAGGCTGAACCCTACGAGATTTATCAGAACAATGTACTAATTATTTGTACACATTGAAAAGGCGTACAAAAAATTCCGCGATTGTGTACATATGTCTATCTCTTATGAATATCCCTCAATAACATTTTTTGTCATTAACTTTTTACGACAAATAATCGCTAATTTTCCAAACGATTTTAACCAGTACAATATTAATCCTTATCCAATTAAATAGCTTAAGCACATGGTTGATGAAATAAAGATATATATGGTCTTTTACAGCAATATATTTAAATGAATATTTTCAATAATGTTACAGATTTAAAATTACGAGACGTAGAACTTGCGGCGGTACTGGCCGGCTTTTTTTTCTTCCCCTTTTTTTCAATACTGCTCTTGTAGTCGACCTGGTTTAGTACGTGACTAACTGGGTTATATTCTCTGGTCAGGTGACGAAAAGAAAGACTGATCGTTATGAACCGATACGGTCATCCGAACAGGCGGCGCGAGCTCTGCGCCTGCCGTTGTTGTAATGTTACACAGGTATCCGATATAAAGGATTTATGTGTGAGCTTATTATCTGTGATATATTTTAGTTATCGCTTTGAAAAGATAACGCATTGTAACTCAACGTAAGTTCTTTTAAATCGAGTGACTACAAGTCTACTCATGACTTCCCAAGGCATCCCTACGTTATCTGATGGTTCTCTTAAGGATACAACAAGGACCTGTGGTTTTCTCAAGGGTAGCACGTGTTTAACTCAAGAGGTGTGACACTCCAGGTCTGTGGTGTATACGTGTCTTCTCACGGTTCCACAAGGCGTCCTTACGTTATCTCATGATTCTCTTAAGGATACATCAAGGACCAGTGGTCAGGTCAAGGGCAGTACGTGATTAGCTCAGAGGTATCACTCTAGATCTGTGATGTATACATGTCCCCTTCCGGCTCCACAAGGCGTCCCTACATAATCTCATGGCTCCCATAAGGATACATCATGGATACGAGGGTTGCTCACACATTAAACTCAGAGGTACCACTTGCTGATTATTTTATTTCCTACTCCACAATCGTCGGTAATCGCGTCAGCAATACGATACCCTAACGGTATCACAGTTCCCAACGTGGCTGATGTAACTGAGGCTGTAGAGGCAATGGTTGAGATTGGAGCTTGTTCCGATCCCACTTCTGATGATGACCATAGTTTTTAAAAAGAGTGACGTCAGCATAACTGACGTCATCGATGGCTTTATTGACGTCTGACGTCAGGCTCTTAGACTCTTGAAGGTTACCTCGTAGACGGTTTGACGAATCTCTCACTTCGAAGAGGTCCGATCCTTGCAACGGCTCGATCAAGACTATCCCTAATCTCGTACTCTGGCCTCCATTTATACCAACATTGTTGTGACTTCACCTGCACAGGTGGCTACGCGGGTGGTTATGCGGATGACACCTGATAATTTCAACTACCGTCAATATTGAATTATTAAAATAATAACAATTGCGACGATATACATTTTATCCAGCATTTCGATTACCTTCAAGAAACCGTAGTCATGGGAAGACGAACAAAATATAGAACTGAGTAAAGGACACAAACGTAAATTTTTAGACCAGTTGCTCACAGTCAACCTGACGTTTTATTACTGAATATGACCGTAACGTACAGGACGCTAAATGTTCCGTTTGTGGACCAGCAGAGCTATCCAACTTCGTTACGCGTAGGTTCCTCGTTCTGCATGATGCGTTACGCTATACTTCGACCTTTTTCGCAAGTTGTCTAAGAGAAATATTATTCTTAGCTATTGGGGACACCTGGTTGCAAGTGTGTAAGGCTAGTACAAAGAGCAGTCGCATTTTAGTAGTAAAGATAATTGGGAAGTTCCTACCTATATAGTTCCTCGTAAATAGTTTTTAATTCCAGCGGAAACTCCCATTTAGATATTCATTTAAAAGTTCCTATCACTTCAGACCACCACCCGATGACAACAGGTGGATGGAAATTTGGAGGTGATTTTCGATTCTCCATTGTGTATTATAACAACCTTGATGCATACACTAGTATCTTAAGTTTCTTTTCCTTTTCTGTACTATTATTTTCGTGATGTTTCTGCCGCTCAGATGATAGCCAACACAAAATGTCTTTCTTTCCTCGTCTGGTGATCGCCGCCTCCGTACCGATTCCTTCCACTTTCTATTCATCAAAATCACCTAAGTACTAGAAACATGTTTTTTTTAATTATACATTTCTGAATATTTATTGTTTCTTCGTCTTCTATTGAGCCATTATATCTCATTTGAATAAAACCAGTACATAAAGTATGTTTCTTTATTTATATGCACCTATTTATTATTATAGCAACACACAGCAAACTTACATAATATTATTTATTTTATTGAAATTGTATGTTCTTTGAATAATAACATCTCATTATGCAATCTTTATTAAAGCGTAGTTTCCTCGAGTGGCATTCCCCGCTAACAGGAATGTAACCTGATATCTGTCACTTCAATATTTATTACATATTTTAACTCATGATGGATCAGATATTGATCCCATTGTTGCCTCCCTTCGTTCTTAGGCCTTGCATTTCTTAAATCTGTACTATTAAAATATTCATATTATATATGTGTATATATATCGATGAACTTTGAACAGTTTTTCCTTCTTTAAATTAAACCGTAGAGAAACCGTTACAAGTTATGTCTCAGTCCCCAAAGACAGATTTCTATATTTTTAAGAAGTCCTTATTTAGAATTTAGATGATACTAGGGACGCAATAAATAATTACTTTTTAATAATTTTGATTAAAATCCGATAATTCTGTACAGATATGTCATCTGTTTTGTGAGATTATAATTACCTGATAGCCGAGGATTTACGAATAATTCATTCAACAGGTCATTCAACAATTCTGTACGATATATAGAGTAGAATATTGAAACGATGCTACGTTGTATGTCTTTTGCCAATTATTAACAAATAATAAACGTAAGTACCAGAATGTACCTGCCAGTTATTAAATAAACAGCATCACCTTCCTTAGTAGTAAAATTAATGAGTGCTAACTTGAACGTAGTACTATATGTATATTGTAGGAATATAATAGGGGGAGGGGGGGGGGTAGGTTTGAACGACATATAAGCGGTCGTCTGAAGAGATCAGGACACTTTTCGTTCGTCACGCGCTTTGGTGTCTAAGGTTCATCGAACGTAGATTTTGGGAGTGAATTAATCTTTCGTTTGTGTTATATTCAGATTTTAATTCACAATAAGTTCTTATCGAGATATTTGAAAGTTATTCATTTAAAATTGTTTTTAGTTGCGAGTAAACTACGTAAAGTAATATCTATATTTGTTCAATTTGGCCATAACCTTTGTAAGCACTAGGACATCAGCCTATGAAGTGTAAGGGCAAATATTGTGTCACATCAATAAATGCCTACTATGTAAGCATTTTCTTCAAAATACAATTATTCACTGAAGAGTGAAGACTTTGTTTTTTATACAACTTGAAAGACAAAATCAAAGTTGCTAGATGTATTAAAATTATCTCAAAAGTATTTTGACTACCTCAATTTATCCTCTATATATAAGTTGTTGATACATTTACTGATGTTTTATAAGTTTTAAGAATTTCTTTTTTGTTGTGCTAAAAAAAAATATGAATCAAATAAAGGTGGTCCTAGTTTCATTCTCATATTAATTATTTCAATTTGATATGTAGTATAAGCTTGTACATAACATATTATAATAGTTCATTAGTTTATATATCTCACTCATATCAGATTCCATTTTATATAATAATTGGGAATTCATGGGATTTCATTCAATTTATAATTCATAGCAACTAAAATATTTAATAAATGTCCTGAAGAGCATGTGTGTAAATCTTAATTTGTTATTTCTTGGTATTAAATTCAAGGAACAAATTCCCTCAGGTGCAAGTCACAATAGATCAGTTTCACAACCGGCTGTGAAAATCATACCGAAGAGATAGGTGGATGGCTTCATGGGTCAAGGTATAACAGCTGATACCATGTTATACTTTCTTTGATTCTTTGTACAATAAGGGTCTTGATCATGAAATTAATAGCATTACTTGAATTTTTACTGCTAAGGCTCCTGCCTTATTGTATACTCATACATGCACGAACAAGATCTCTGTCATGTTTATAGCCAGTCAGAGCACAAGCATTTAACAATCTTGGAACTAATATATTATTTAACAGTTATGGCTTATATTATGTGAAAAATGTATAATTATTGTTTTTATCTGGGTACCTTTACATTTAGCTGTCACACTTATTGGAAGAGCATTTATTTGAAAAAAAAAACTATCTAAATCCTTAAAGGCTGATGTTAGTAACGGAATAATTTGTCCAGTATTTAAAAGGTAGAGGAAAGACTGGTATCATAACACAAATTAAGCCCTTTGGCACGCCTTTAAAAGCAAGCAAAATAGTAGCACACCTTGGTTTAATTAGTCATAAGAATTATGACAGTTATCTTCGTAATTTCCATATCAACCGCTTGATTGTCTTACTGTCGCCTTTCTAATCATTATGGTCGAAAGGGAAAACAAACATTCAATCACAATTTTTTCGTTTCCCCGTCCGTCCGATTTCAGTGTCTTGTGCTAATTGAATCTCATGGTACCGGCATAACTCTCGCGTCCTACAAAGTACAATCGAAGTGCTATTGTATATTTATAACTTTTTCTTTAAATTTATTGTTTACAGTGTTAACGATATTCAAACTGTAAATAAAGTTAGCCTCCACTTATCATTGTGAATACCAAGAATAAAAACTGTAAGATTAACATTAGGGTCCCTTATTTCATTGACAGCTTGAAGTTTGACAGAATAAAAAAATCCTGAATGAATTGATCATAAATTTGAGAGAAATAATTATTTTATATACTTAAAATATTTGATCACATAAAATTGAAAAAAAATATTATGATAGCAAATATGGCAGTATAAACTGAGAACTTTGCCAATTCATAAGGACCAATTGCAAGAAATAATATTAAATGTCACTAAATGTCAAAGTCGACTTGATTGTCATCAGTCATTATTTAAAAGCAACTCTTGTGGTGCGACTGATAGTAACTTTAGTCGTTTGAGTTTTTTGTGAATGTTTTGCTCTTCAATACTTTTAACTTACTAACTCTCACAAAGAGTTCTTGTGTATAGACGACCGGCATGATACACTGTTTCTAACAAAATGTTATCACGCTACGTGGTATCGCAAGTGAAACATAACTCCTACTTCCTGGTGGGGTTGGGTATCGGTCTATGGCTCGCACTGGCTACGGTGCCACTGGAGGAGGATGTGGTATCATGCGAGGATACTACTGCCGCGGCCTTGGACCCAGCCCTGGATGAATTCCAGCCGCAGCGTGATGAGCGACCTCCGGGTGCGGCGGGACCCGCGGGTCGCACCGTCACTAGACCACGATACTACAGCACAGAACTGGGCATGCGAGCCGCCCTGCTGGCAGGTACTCACAATGTGACAGAGATGTCCTAAATGTCATATTTCCTGAAAGTCATATTTCCTCAGCTCATAAATATGTCTGTTTTGTTTGATCTAAGAATCTGTGAAATACATTTATTATTTTGATTAAATAAAATCATTACGAGATTGTGGTTATCATTGTATGATAAATCTTTAAAGGTATTATTGTTTCTTTATAAAACATAAAACTTTATCACAAAACTAAAAGATATGAAGCTGTTCATCACAAGGATGTTTTGATGCTTGTGGATCTACACACAGTTAATTGTCCTCACTTGTTCAGGAGTTGTTCCAAATTAACAGTCTGTCTGGGTCTCTCTTTTCCTAGTCTTCTCTTGGGTGTTTCTTGTTAATATCACCAGTGTTTGATTTGTCAGGTGTCCTGAGTTCCGAGGCCGCCCTGGAGTCTCGTGCTGCCGCCTTGAATAAGACGGCCGCTGGTCTTCAGCCCGCCCTGCGCTTCTTCATCACGGCGAGTGCTTTGCAAGGCGCCCCAGGCCGAGCCAACGTTGTGGGCTTCACGGACACTCGCGAGATGCTGAAGCCGTTCCACGCGCTCAAATATCTCGCCGACAATTTCCTCGAGGAGTACGACTTCTTTTTTCTGGTGTCGGATTCCACGTTCGTGAACGCGCGTCGCCTGAGCCGGATCGTAGCCAGCCTCAGCGTGAGCCAGGACCTGTACATGGGAGCCGTTTCCGGAGACGACACTCACTACTGCTCGCTGGAGGCCGGCATCCTCATGTCCAACTCCGTGCTGCGAGCCGTACACGAGGAGCTGGACTGGTGCGTCAGGAACTCCTACTCTCCACATCATCACGAGAACCTAGGGCGCTGCGTGTTGCACGCAGCCGGCCTTCGGTGCGTCGCCGGCCTCCAGGCCGTCTCCTACGACACGGCCCACCTCCGCCCCGCCCACCCGGACGGCACCGCCCGCCTGTACCCCGCTCTGGCGGACGCAGTCACCGTCCACCCGGCGCTAACCCCCGAAGACTTCTACCGCCTACACGCTTACGTGTCCAGGGTCCGTTCATCTTCAGTGTCCGACAAGAATACGATGAAAGGCGTCAATAATGAAGCTCTGACCTCCGCAGGTGAACCTGGAGCGTGTGCGGGAGGAGGAGGCGCGGACTAGAGCGGAAGCGGTGCTCAGTTCCCGTCACCATCCCCGGGGATACAGGAACGTGTCGTGGCCGAGCGCCCTACGAGCTGACGCAGGCCTAGCGCCGCCGCCCCCACCCACCAGGTCCCAGCCCCGCCCGCACATGATCGCTTCTGTCAGTCCGCGTCGCTAACAGGCGTTCTTCTTCTCAGATTCGACCTCCTCCGCTGGACGCGGTTCAACCTCACACATGCCCTCCAGCTGGACGACCATCGCGCCGTCTCCAGGCTGAGCGCATCCTACAAGCAGGCCGTGTCCGTGAGTAACTCCAGGGTGACTTGAGGCCGCTCCTCTTGCTGGAGTCTTTAAAAGAAATGTGCGCTGTCTCCAGCTGATCGTGGAGGAGGCACGGGCGTGGGTGAAACGGAGATGGGGCGGCGAGGGAGGCGGTGTGCTTTCGGTGAGCCTCGAGGAGGGTGCGTGGTGCTGGGAGCCTCCCCGCGCGCTCCGGTATCGCCTTTTGCTGAGAGTGATCGCGGAGGGAGGCGAGCGTCTGCTGCAAGTTGAGGCGGCGCGAGCGCTGGGAGCCGCCCGCCTCTCGCCCGCCGCCTACGTCACGGAGAGCGCTCGCGTCCACCTTGTGCTGCCAGCCCCCGACCAGCGATCACACCTCGCCGCTTTCCTGGAGCGGTATGAGGCGGTTTGCCTCCAGAGAGACGACAACACGGCCCTGTATGTGGTGAGTTAGGAGAGTTAGGAGAAGAGCGCAAACCAGGGCCGGCCCGGACGTGACCTAACAGGAGGGGACGCGTTACAGGTCGTGATACCGGCCAGTGACGGAGGACGTCTGACAACGGAGGAGCGAGCTCACCTGGAGGAGGTCAAGGAGATGGTGAGGGCGGTGGGAGAGAAACACCGCGCGGGACAACACATGGACGTTATCGTGTCCAGCATCGGGCGCGGCGCGGGGGCGGCGGGCGGAGTCTCCGGGGGAGGAGAGAGGGCGAGGGAAGATGTGCGGCTCGCTCTGAGGGCGGCACTCGTTCGGGCCGCGAAGGACGCGTTACTGTTAGTGGCCGACCACAGCATGGAGTTCACCGAGGACTTCCTCAACAGGGTGAGCGCCCCCGGTCTCCCGCCCGTGCACTCCGGTGCGCTGCGAGTCGCTGTGCTGACTCTGCGCCGTCCTTTCTCAGGTCCGCATGAACACGATCGCGGGCTCGCAGTGGTTCAGTCCGCTGGCCTTCGCTCGCTTCGCGCAGTACGCTCACCCTCGCTTCCTGGAAGCGGACGGGTCCCGGCCGACTCTCCACACGGGCCGCTTCTCTCACACCGAGCTGCTCTCCGTGTACAAGGCCGACTACTCAGAGGGTGAGCCCACGACCTTCGGCCTCTCTGTCTTCATCTATTTCTGTCTCTCTGACCGTCCGTCCGTCCTCAGCTCTTCACAGCTGGCTGGAGGCGGGAGGCTCCGAGGAGGCGTCGCCTTCCGCGGTCCTCGCCGCTAGCCCCCTACGCGTGCTGCGAGCTCCGGAGCCGGCCCTGCTACTCCCGCCCCGGCCCCGCCCGTGCACACCCTCCTCCCCGTCTGAGGAGAGGGCGTGTCTGGTCCGAGAACGCGAGCGTGGTTTCTCCGACCTGCTACTAGGCGCTCGTCAGTCACTCGCCAAGTTGCTGCTGCAGACTCAGGCGGAGCTCGAGTGACGTCAGTCATGACGTCACTCTACCAGACACACCGAACTTCATTACCCGGTTCAGTCAGAGAAGTGAATTGATTTGAGATTAAATGTTGTTTCTATAGAGAAACCTTTCAGTGAGTTCCTCGTGTACCCCCTCCCCCCCCCCCCCCCCCCCCGTCGTGCGCCGTGATCTGGAACAGAACTCGTGGGTGACGGATCGGCAGGAGACCAACGGACAACGAAAGATAATATATGTACATGAGGACGTCAGGAGGGTGCCTCGGGGGGTCTTGGCTTCTCATATCCATCATGGGGGTTGTAACGATTGGACTTCAAAATAAAAAAACACTTTTACCGTCCCATATATTATTACATGATTTCTTTACAAGTCGATTTAAAATCACACTCCATTATTAAGATGAAACTGGATTATGAGCCAATTGGTTTGTGGCCTTCGTCCGACGGCTGTCCACAGTATAATCGTCGTCCTCGCACTCAGTGACAACTACTCTCTTCGGAACTGGCCGCTCATGGCTTTTATAAAACAAATCTACTGGAATATTTATAAAGTTTATTATTAAACTAATTCAGAATCGATGCGCCGTCATATTTATATAACCTCTTTAATGTAACTATATTCCTCTTTAATGTAACCCTCGCTCTCAGCGCCCCGCCGCGTCTCGCGGAAAATATAAATGATTTTACACACGGAAATAATGATAAAATTCCCAATTACCGACAATTCATTATTTGTTTCAATATTTTTCTAACGTTGGCAAACACCGAGCCGAACAGACTTAAGCAACGTCTTATTCATTTCTGGAAAGTTTACCTCTTCTATATCTAATCCTTTTGCGTTCTTTGAGACTGACGTTGTAAGTACGTAGCCCGTGTGTTCTATAGCGGGTTGTGAATGAAATCATTGATCCTACGACAAAACTGTATCTGTTACAATACATTTTAGAAATATCTTTCAATATGTAAAGAAATTAAAAATAAAAGCCGAATGTGATGCGGCACCCATAAGTTACTGGCGAACTACGTATTACATATACATTATATATTATGCAGGCTATGTCCTCAGATGGTAACATCTGCACCGCGTAACATACTTTTAATGTTGAAAATGGAAACTAATTAGCCACCTGTGGGTATATAACTTATTTTCTTTTTGGCGACGATGTAAAAAATGCTTTTCGCATACCACTCGGCTCGGGAAGGGCAACTGTTTATGTAGGACTCCAGGGTATAAAGCCCATTTTAGTCAATAAAAAGCTAAGTAATTCTCACTATGATCTACCCGACCACGCATCCAATGCAAGATGGATTTCCAGAGACATCCGACGTGGGGAGCTCGTCGAAGCGGGATAACAGCCTCCCCGTGTCTGCCGCCCCGGGTTCTCCTTAAGTAGAAAGGCGGCGGTCGTAAGCAAGCCGCCTACGGCCAACTCTCCTGCGGCGGTGTTCGGTCGTCTTCCTTCAGCCGTTCCGCTGCCTGCTTTTGCGCCATAACCTTTTCCCAAAAGAAAAGGACCGCTTGCCAGGTCCGAGAACGATCGACCACAGGTTAAACTACGGCTGGTAGTGATAACTCGTCCCCTATTGTTGTGATAAGGCTTTCTCTTCCTTGGGCATTAGATGGACACTACTCTAGGGACTGTTGCGCCGTGTCTTCAGTTCAGACGCACCCATGGCACACTGGAGTTGGTTCCCACCGAGCCGCACGCTCAAAGCATCCATGCCCGGAAAGGACCTGGGTCGGTCAGAAAGTAAGCGTCCTGTGATCACGATTTAGCCACTCAAGCAAAATCGGACAGATCGCCTCAACTATACGGATGCCTGCTGTCGGTAGAACAGTGGCGTGCACACCATAGATGCTTAGTGAGCGTTGGTGCCCTGCCCATACAACAACTTTACCTACATAGTTTAATTTTTTCTTACATACCTTACGCAAAACGAATGTTAACAGGCATTTAATATGTAATTTGATTCATGATTTGATAAAATTGTTAAGAGTGGCTTCTATAAAAATAAAAAAATTCTATCAGCCGCTAACAGCAGCGGAAAATGTAACCGCAATTACTCTGTACATATATTCTATACAAATAATCTCAAGGACGGTCGACAAATCTCGTGTTGTATGCAGGAAATATTTGCACGTGTGTGTGCAAAAACTATGCATGTGTTAGTGTCCGAGAGGCGCTGCTTCCTTAACTCTATCCTTTTAAAACGGCATAGAAACTGATTTGATTGACAAATAAAATTTTATAAGAGACCTTAGTTTGTCGCTATACTATGTAATATTTTTTTGCCTTTCTGTTATTATTGGCTTTCAAGCGCAAGTGAATAAGTTTTTATCAGCGAATTCGTGTATTTATTAACAAAACAGAAAATTATTGCTGTGAGCTCTGAAATGGTAACGTGGGTTTAATGACGAGTACATTTTCAATATTGTCGTTTGAAGATAAAATTATTACAAAGGGAAGTTCTGTGACTAGATTAACCTAAATAAAAGGTTACTCGTTTTAATATAAGGAATATTATAGTTAAAATAAGCTTTTTTTTCCACTAGATAACTAACTAAAAAACATTCATTAAGCAGCGTTTTTAGATATTTTCAGGGCTCAGGTAGTTGAAGCTGTGTGAACACATCTAAATGTGATCACACAGCTTTAACCCGAATATTATCAATGTTTTAGAGGAGGAAATTATGGTGAATGTTCATTTATTTGTTCAAACATTCTGCTCACCCTATACCCCAAATCTCCTGTCACGCCCCTGCTGACGAGCTAGCCTCGACATCCAGCCCACCCTCATAGCACCAGAGAACTACTTCCTTTGCGCCTACTTACATTGGCATTCCTATATAAGCTTTGGCGTAACCGGTAAAGTAACGCGAAGGACCCCGTCTCCAGATCCCACAGCTGAGATCCAGCCAACACGAAACCTCACATAGTTCTATTGCCCGAATAATGCGGATAACCAATATCCTTTTCGCAGCCGTAAACAGCTGTTGCTCTGATTTCTGATCGAATTCACCCACAACGGAGATCCATATAGCTGCACCCAACAATCTCCGTCCAACGCTTAAAACGGGCCTTTAAGGGTAGTGCCTGATTCCGCAAAGTCGATTAATTTTTAATTTGGGACTCCTCCAAGCACTAGTGGAGCCCCCGCCGGAGGTGCCCTTCGAGTGCCATGGAAACAGATGGCCTCCGACTTGTGCAAGGCAATTCTGGACAAAAATGAACGCCCAACAAAGGAGTCTTCAGCGAGGGTCGTGAAACAGGAGTGATACCCCTGGAGTGAAAGCCCTGACTAGCGCAGTGCAAGACTAGTTCTGTAACGCAAAGACAAACAAAAGCGTACCTTGACTGCAAAGAATCAGTTTAGTGATGAACGTGCAGTCACCCGACCAACGCCTCCCTCCAGCTGCGAGAGCTATTCTTTTTCTTTATATAAATAAAGACTTTGTATTTTTTTACATTAACAACTTTTTTGAGTTAGAATGTGTTGTTTTAGTTATAATATATTGTATTTTAATCATTAATATTTTTGCAGTTTTATAAAACCTTAAAAATAGCATCAACTTTATTTTGTTTAAAACATTAACAAATGTATAGTTATTAAACAATTACAAGTTCTCACCAGTCGTCACTTAATACAGAGGGCAACACCTCTCATTACCTAATAACGCAAGTTATAAATGTTTTTGGTGTTGACGGTATCATTTTTTTAAATAAATAGTTGAATAATTTTAAATGAAAATTAATCCCACATTGCTTTTTAAGGATAAAAATGTTAATAGACGAAAGAAAGTGAGAGGAAGATATACGTTAGTGAAGATAGATATTGTAACGGTTCATGGGTCATCATCATTACAATGGATGCTTGGGTGGAGGGATGCTTGGGCGGAGGGATGCTTGGGCGGAGGGATGCTTGGGCGGAGGGA
>DVQP01001506.1:0-15246 GCA_018231745.1 Danaus eresimus
CTATAGTAAACTTCATGTAACTCGTTCGAAATGACATCATGAAAGTATAACAATTTACAATGCAGTCTGTTTAATATGTCTTTATTATATTAAAGTAACACTTGATGTTACATGAGGAACAGAATAAATTCAGTATATATTTTTTAATTTAAAAGATATGGATATTTGAAATAAATCAGATGTGAAATATACACATCAACATATGTTCTAACATGCCACCATTTGTCTTCACTAGACAAACATAACATTTTTATTATAGATCCACAATCACAGCAATATTTTAATAAAAACGATGCCATGAATTACTAAAGGAGATTTCCGATCAATTTACTATATTGCCGAAGTTTATTCGCTGTTTGACAACTTAATGGGATTTTCAGTGTCGATCGCTCTTAATTAGATAGCGCTGTAGCCTCAGGCTGGACAAATATTTTAATTTTAATGTCCGCTACGCGCCACCCACAGAACGTTTTGGCATAGTGCGAGATATTTAAAACGTAGAATAAATTTAAATGTTGAAATAATGGGACATATTTTATAAAAACATGTCGCAATTTAATTATTATTTGTCTACTGTTAAAGCACTACGCATATAAAATAGCTGTTGTCATAATTAATGTATGACTGTGTTGACTTTGGACGTAACGAACGCATTCATTCGTTAGCAATTCTCAAACATATCTAGAAATAAAAATCTATACATAATTTTGTCTTTTGTTAATTTGTTTGTTGTAGTTTAATGAACAAAGATATTTCATTATTGGCCAGCTATTTCAGATGCATTAAAACAAAAATATTACAAACGGATTAACCGATGCTATTGATTACTGGATAATGTCGATTGAAACAAGTTTTTAACAACCCTCAAGTACTTTCATAATAGATATAATTAATAAATTTAAATGTTAAAAGTACTCTTTCATCGAGTTTAATTTGAAATTCATTAATTGCTTTCAATATAATACTATAAAAGGAATACATTTGTTCTTAATAAAAACTAGTGTTAAACAAATAATGTAATAACATTTTTAATATACGTCCATTAATTCCGTGCAGTCATCGAGAGGAGAATTTAATTAATCGATAGTTAACTCTGATCATAAATATTACAACCAGATAAAGGTAATGTTACATTTATTGAGGTTCGCAGGAAACCTTTATAGGGCATTATTGCTTGTAAATGTTGAGAATCGTCATTAAATTATACCAAAACAATCTTCCACATTTTAAAGTCCGTGTAACGTGGTAGGGGGTTTCAGAATTAATTGCGACTCTCATCGCTGAATGTATTTTAAATTGTTTTTTAACGTCATATCTTTTTTCGCAAATTGGCCGCAGTACAATACAACTTTTGTAAAGCCGTCAATGTTTATGTCGTTTTATATTTTTAATGCACAGAGGCATAATTTAAAACGTTGTATAATTTACTACTTGCATATAAAATGTTTTTTCTATTTGATTTTATTATGTATTTACAAACATGTTTTATTCAAAAATATATAACATATTCCAACTAATGAGAAGAAATAAATTATAGCAATACTTTAATGGTACTTTCCAATTCCTTACTCGTATTATTATATGTATTTATTATTAGTTACAACGGAGTGTTACAAATTGTTGATTGAAATTTATAAAAACAACAAATTAAATTGGCAAAATCATAAATCAATATTCAAACAATTTATAACTAGCCGCTTCGGATCTGAGAATTACAATCAGCTAACAAAAAAATATAACTAACAAAAAACTATTAATAACAAATAGTCAAACCAATGTTAGAAAAGCAATTTAACGAGCACTTATTATTATATGAGCATGTTAAATAAATTTTTCTGATTTTTATATTCGTTTGTCGGTCGATAAAAAATTACCCGGTAATAATTATAAATAAACAAAAACCATACAAAAGAGAGATACCAAAACTTGTAACAATAAGATATATTACCGAGGCATACAATTTAGTATAAAATTAAATAAACATAAACCTTTGAAGTAAGTTCCATATAACGGTTGGCAACAATTTCCTCTCAAACGGTAGCTGTCATTGCGGTCGTTCTTTCCAGGTTGTTTGAACTTCACCCAACATTACATGTGTACAAGTTTCAGTGGATTGCATCTCGCTACTGATTGCTCCTGACTGATAACCTAGAGATTTTATTGCTTTATAGCATATGCACTATATATGGACCCTTTCGTTCATCCATTAATCTTTATGTTGCTTTATAAAAATTGTAATATAAATTATGTTTATTTTTTTTTCTATTAGTAAGTACAACAAAAAAACATAATTAACAATTATAATGAGGATTGGTAAAAAGTAAGGTTCTAACAATTTTGCTACTGACTTTTTTTAGTAACTTTTAAATTTAAAAGTTTTGATTACCTATACGTGTGAAAAAAGATTTTAAACTCTCTAGTAGTCCATATTAAACCAATGTTTTTTTTATTTATAGTACTCCACCTAACAGACTACCAAACAGACGATTCAAACAGCATATGAGTTTTCCAACTGGAATATATTTTGTTTTCTCATACAGTCCAAATGAAACCGTAGCCATGATTTTGACTTTGCTTTTGTCGATTGAAAAGGATACTAAAAATATTACTATATTTGGTAACCCTAATAACGTTCGTCAACAATTAAAGATTTATCTTTTGCTGTTAAAATTCCCAGACTATATGGTATATTATAGCTGAATGCTCCATTGATCTTTGTTTTTGTCCAGCTTCCCGCGAGATTCCTTCTCGTCCTACTCGCTCGATCGCTCACACCTAATTGATCTCTATGTTCGAGACGAATCAACTCGACACGGAAATGACCGTTGAGTCACTAACGTGACATGGTAATGCTTTCTGGTTCCCGTGGTAGCGTTATGATTACAAATGAACTTCTAGATTTATTCACATATACGCTTACACATATCATCTGCGTATGTACAGCCGTTGTTTCGAAAATATTCTGAAAGAATAAAAAACTAAAATGAAACTATCTTTTGTGTTTACTGATTTTATCATTTAAATCATTTTTAAATCTTATTTTTATATTCTAATTTCTTTTATATAACTTTGAAATAAGGTATCACGTATCGTATAATATACTTAATATATTTCAGGGAATATCATATGAAAATATATTACGATTTTGGCCCATTCAATAACACTCCAAATACTGTAGTGAAAACACTTATTTACTTGGTGAATCAAAATCATGGAAAATGATCCCTGTTACGTAGAAATTCGACTGAAAATGGTATACGAATTTTGATAACAAATGTGCGTGCGACACCACTTTATTTGGCTGATCAGCGATAAATTTGCTACAAGGCCGTAACTCGTTGTACAAAGCACGATGAAAAGGATTCACGAAATTATTGGGCAACCTATAGATTTTGCAAGAGGAGCACAACGTAAAAGATAATGACATTTTAATGTAATTCGAACATATAAAATCTCACTTATTTTTGTTCTAATAGTGTAGAAGTATAAAAATCTTGCCTTGCAGTCCGCTCCGTTTTTCTCTCGAATATCTGAATCGTGGATGAGCGAGATAATGCGAATATTCTTTAATTATGCAAAACGCAAACTTTGTGGTACCTTTTGAGACTGTATTCTGAATAATTTTACACGCTTCTTAAAGCTTGCGTGTCCTGTTAATTTAGGAGCTTTACATTAAGAAACTTAAAAAGCTTTTAATTATTAAAAGCATTAAAATTATTGGTGTCGATAAGCGGAATGTAAAGAAGATAAATCTTTACTGCCCTTTGATTGCAGCACGCAATCTTAAGCAAACTTGATGCTAAGTGGGGCTTGAAAGTGTAATATGATAGAAAAATATAATTGATTAATTGGTTGCAAGGAACTATAAATCGTAGGAACTTTATTCATGTAAGTGTTCGGAATTAAATTTCATTGCAGTATTCTTTAACGTCGTTATAAAACATTCTTATCTCAAACCGATAAATAACATTTTAGAACATAAAACAGTAAACTGACTTTAATATTGAAGATTAAACAATTTAAATTCGAAACAGCAAGCCATTCATTGTGTTAGTAGATAGCCAATAAAATCTATGGTATCACTGGATAATGAACGAGGATATACGACCATCTGCGGAGCTCCTGTCTTTGTCAAGCTAGCGTGTTCGCAACACTGCCGCGACATAATTTAGCACCGAAGCAAACTCAAACATTTTTCTAAAGACAATACAGGTCCAGCCAATGGAATATTCAGAGTGCTTGAAGAATTCTTATTCTCGCACCCACTAATGAATAGCTATTCTTTGGGCATTTTAACTATGGCCGACGGAATGGCATTCGTGTGTACAGGTTTCTTAAAAGGTCTCCCGATATGCGTCGGACCCTTTCCGCTTCGTTTAATTTATGGACACACATACTTTTTACTTTGTTTACATTAATTATTGACTGCATTAAGATTTCGCTCGACGTGCTTTAAGTTTTTTATTTATTTTTGTTTGTTTTTTTATATAGAGAGGCAATAAAATAATTGTCATAACTCAGGATGCGTGATCTAATGAATTTGAAATATACAACAAGAAAAAAAGACCAAAGCAAGCATTAACTGACTATTTTGTTAATACTATTATAAAATATGTACATTTTAACAACAATTCTTTAGTATACTCGTATAAGAATATAGCACAAATTTATCTATAAGTAAATAAATATGCTCCTCTTTATCTTGTCGAAATAGTAATACTACTTTTTATGTTAACTAACTCTGTCATTATGTTCTGAATATATTAATATTAATGTTGTTTTTTCTTAGTCTATACCTTTTGTATTTTAAATAGTGGTGAAATGTCAAAAGCAGTCTTTGTTACTTTCGGTACTTCCTTTTATAGTTTTCATGGCTGTGGCTTGTTGATGCTTGTTTTAAAGCTGAGTTAAACAAATTTATGTACCCGTAAAACATTTACGGACACGTGCTTTGGTTGCAGAAAAACAATAAACTATTTACTAGTATTACACTCATTCACCTGAAAATTGTTTGTTAACAGTAACCGCTGAGCTAAAGTTATTCAGAATTTAATGGAGGAAACATTTTAAACTCAAACTGCATATTCTGTTACATTAAATTGGAATCGCTTGAGTCTTAAACAAAAGAATTAAATTTCCAAACATAATATGTAGTTATTTTAAAATAACTTACATATATTTGCCAAAAACAATGCATCATAAACATCCGAAATCTCCCCACATACAAAATCATCTCCCGAATACCGAACCGAAGTAGCGTTACACTTTATTCATGAAGTTCACATTATAATCGTTTCTGTGTTATCTGTGAATTTTTAACCATAATTTATTTACTTGAAATTCTTTTTAACTGTTTTTGTCTTACAGTTTTTTACGTATAACAGAGCACAAGGTAAGATGACTTTCAAAACAAAGAGTAGCACACTCACAAAGCTTAACTGAATTTGCAACCTTATTATTTTAATTCATTACAACAATCTTTTTTTTAATTTTTTTTTTTGGCATTAAACCAATAAAGGAAGCTATTCGTTATACACATGCAATATTAAAATTCAATTAATTAAATTTCATCACGTTCACATTAGACATGCTTCGTAAGGAGCGGATGCAACGATATCTCGTTTCATTCAAACCACGCTAGCGTTAAGAAACTGATTACCTGTTTATACAAAGTATTCATAAACAATATAACAATTTACTGTTTGAAATGTTAGATGCTGATTAAAATGCATCTCATTAGCTTTCTACCGTTTACATATCTATAACTTTTCAATGAGATAATAAAAAGGGTTAAGTGAAAAAACTATTTCAATGATTCTACAAACCTACTGTACTGTAAGAAGTACCTACAGGGAAGTGGTCAAATTGTAGTAGTAGGACTAATTTGTTCGTAATAATATAAATTATTATAATTATATTATTTAAACTTTTATTTTCATCTATAAGCTCATCTCAAAAGCGGTTTGAATTAATTTTTTTGCCATATAAACTTTTTGTCTCAATTATTTAATCCATTAACTACTTATTTCTCTTACTTAATGAGGTAAGAAAATTTTATATCCAACCAGAAGCGTTAAAACAACGTGTCACTCGTACACCGAACACTTTTAGTAGAGAGCAGTTTATGGCTACTTTAATTTTATTATAGCTTAGCTTCAACACCACAAATATTTTAAGCTTTCCCAAGATTAGTCAAAAATTTCACAACATTGTTTACAGCATGGAACCAAAAAAATCTATCTCCAAATCTTTTGCACTTGTATATACTATTCTAGTAATAAAATCGTATGAGATCGACCTAAAATAATGTATATAAAACCAATAAGCTTTTACGGCGATATAAAGGAGACGTACTACAGGTGCAGTGGGTTGAATAAGACCGGACAGAAGTGCAGATGTTTGTACAAAACTATCGTCATATTGGAAAGCTTTCATGTGGATATTCGAAGCGATGTTTTGTGAATAATAGTCTTATGAGATCATTTTATTTCGCTATTTTATATTTAGTTATCTTATGACCATTAGAATTATTGCATAATTATGAACAATATATTATTTGATCTTGATTCAGACATATAAAACTACCCACGCACATCTTGATAGTACCAGTAATAAAACATAATTAAGTCCTACAAAATGCCCTACTAATTATACGTACGTTAACCAGAGCCTGTTAATTTGTGTCTGCAAATCCCACTGTGGACCGGGATTACAATACCGACCTTCGTTAACACAGGATTTAGCCCTTTGTTAAATCTGTACTCGGTTCTTTGCTAAATGCATAGCGCAAATACAGATTTCTACCATTCGTTTTACGATTTATTTGTAATTTTTTTCATTGAATATATGTAAAGCATTAACAAGGAAAATATTTTTAACGTGTAAAATTATTTAACAAGGTTATTTTAAGGTAACTCCACTCGTCAAAAATAATGACAGTTTTTCATGAAAAATAACAAGGAAATTTGTTTTGCTGTTAAGTATTTAATTTGTCCCAAATAATGACTCACGACCTTGTATTGGTAGCGATGCCATTTCATGTGGCGTCGATGAATGGATAAAGGAATTGTCTCAGGTTGGGATCACAAAAACATGGGTTTATCTCAACTGGCCTGCGTTGTTTGCTCTCTCTAATTGGCTAATTGGCATACGAAAGATAGATCGAGAAACGCGATCGCTTCCTCGTTGTTGATAATCGTGGCCGCCCCTTCGAACTGATGAAATGCGAGTGATCGGTATCTCATCCCATTGAATTAAGCTACTTATATTATACTTACACAACCATTTTTGTTGCATGTTTAAATATTGAATACATATTGGTTTTTATACATCCGCAAACATTTGATTAGACCAAATAAACTCTATTGGTATAGGCGTATCTAGAGATTATATTACCTGAACATTCCTTAACAAATCATGATGCCCCCTATGTCACGTAGCCTACAACCACCCTCTGTGAATACATTTTTAAAGCGATGGGCACATGAAAGGGAATGCGAGAGTGTTATTCGAAAGTGCGGAAATTCGTCACATACATCAAGTGAGAAAATAGAAAAACAAAGTAGAGATAAAATATGAGATTCTAGTGATATGTTGCCACAATTCAGACAAGATGAATGGGTAGAGAGGAATAAAAAATAAAACTATTTTTTATATTTACATGATAGCGAATTTGAAAACGACATATAATACATATAAAAAAGTTATTTTCCAATTAAAGGTTTTATATACTACCTGATTTCAAATTAGTTTCAGTTGTAATCCAATTGGGAATACGTATTATATCAAATACCTGTATAAACTCAACCTTAACATTAACAGATCATACTCAGCCTTTCGTTACGTAATCGTAAATTAAAACTTTAAACCATTTCATATATGAAATTACAGAATTATTTGATGAGACTGACCACAGACTAGAGGCATGTCTAACAAATTGTGCATTCTGTAATGTTCCGTGTCGGCACGTCGGTACGTCCGCATTACACAATGCGCAATTACATCTCCAAGGTCGGTGAAAGCAAGATTTCGATTTCAATGCTCTAATCCGATTTGATATTCATGTTCATCGATTTATTACTAATTATTATGTTGTCCGTATTGGATTTTTCTTGTGATTTTTGTTAAATTATTATGACTTAAATGAAACTAATATTTTTGGATTAATAATCGTATTTTATTATTTTTAAAAACTATGTACTACCGACGTTTCGGTTACTTTGCAGAAACCATGTTCGTCGGGGAGACGAGACGTTTTAAAAATAATACGTTACGTGAATTAATCCGAAAATTTTAGTTTCATTTAGATTTTAAATAAATACACGCGAAACTGTAAGATCTCATTATTACAACTTTATGATCATATTTTAATGTGTTTTAATAGTTTTACTGTTTTTTGTACATAAATTTGATAAAATAAAGCAATCATTATAAAGAATGGAGTTAATTTAGTATCTAAAATTTGTTGATGTGCTTATAATATTGCATTGCATCTTGTTTAAATATTCCATAGTGAAAATTTACATCTAAGTAGCATGTGAACACGTATACAGGATGGTCACAATGCGGTTCCGTATATCCGTTTCCCTTCCCGTCGCTTACCGCAGAGATCCGTAGAGCACGTGACGCGTGGCCGTTAACCTTGCTCGAAATAGTGCTTTCTTGGGGTAAAAACCAATCATAGATTTTTATATGAAAAATCCATATCTTGTATTATTATTTTTATACCACGAGTAAAAGCTTATATTATCTGTTACTACAGTTAATATAGTCTATGTATCTCATTAGTACACTATTTTTTTATTAAAAACGTAATATAAAAAGTCTGTAAAATACAATTGTAATTTATATCCAATATTTTGACTTCATTATCACAAATTAAAATCATAATATGAATTAAAGGTTCTTTGTTATAAATAAGCAACAACGTTTAAGTAAGTACAATCCTTTTGTTCACTTATACAGTTTTGAATTTCCTACTATTTAAAAAAATACTAATTTGCTGAAAGCATGACAAAGCTTTCCGGAAACGAAGTGGCAATCAAACTTGGTCCTAATAAGAAAGATAAGAAAAAAAAATGTAATCCACTGTTATTTGCATTCAGTTATGGATTTTGTTATAAAATTTAACCTGTAATTAAAGAAATTCACTAATCATACCAAAGTATGTCGTCTTAAACAATTTGAACATTATCTTTTTGATAAAAGAACCGCAAGTCGGCCAAAGGCCCTAAAAACAATTAATACGCACCGTTCATTCTTGTATTTTACGACCAATAAAAACTTACATGAGATGAATATTGTTGTATATTGAAATTTTAAAAAAGAATGTTACTTTTTTAAGATGTCGGTTCCTATATATGCGCTTGATGTTTATTTTATGCCTTTTAAACAAGGGTCAAAAAGAAATCGACGCATTTGGCCCGTCCGACATGTTAGTGTTGTCATATAAATCACTACCTTAATAACCTCATTTTTTTTGAACAGACTGTAAATTTAGAGACGATGGCATACATGATCATTTGTCTTAGTGATATTGTGGCAAACATTTTTATATACATAAAAAAATATTTCGACCGTAAATTGCAATAAATATATGACTATATAAATTTTATTATAAGTGTAAATATAATTTTAGTATTCATTGCACTGATTATTAAAGCCATATTTTTTTTTCTAATAAATAACTTATAAGAGAATTAATTTAGTACTTTCTTACAATAAGTTAAGTTTTTAAGATATACTAGTTAACAAAAGTGAAACCAAACAGAAAAACAAATAAGGCAAAGATTTATTTTAACGTTGTACTTAAACCTCTCTGATAGTCAGCATAATTTTATAATACCAAAGGGAAATCCTAGGTTTTGCAGATTGAATGAAATTTTCTTTTAGAAGACTTCGACATCGATATAACCAGATAGGAACCAAATTCTCGCCTGCAGTGTCAGTGGTCATATCGAAAGATGAGATTTGTAACTGTTGCAATTTGCCAGAACGGGACAAGGTACTTCATCCGCATCTTGAAACAAAAAAGAACTGGTTGATTTTATACTTAGAGCTCGCGGCGATTTACTTCTTTATTGACAAAAAAATGCAACACAGGAATTCTTTACTTTGTTTTTTATTTTATTGCAAACTGTCTGTAAAATAGTTAGAAACGTATGATTTCAAATTTGCCATTTACGACGATTAAATAATGGCGTTAAGCGTCATCGTTAAAATGAGCAGTAAAATTGTCACATCTTTGTGTATTAGTTGTTAAAAACATGTGTCACTCAAGCACGCTCCAGCAACATAAAACATTTCGATTAAATTTTTTGTTCAGTTTTAAGTATATCTTTAATAAATAATAAACACTTTTTATAAATTAGAGACACCTAAGATCTTTTTTTTATTTTGTTTGTTATTGTTATTAACGTTGTCTCAAAATGTTGAAATAGATTTTTAAATTTTAAATTATTAAAGAAATCAAAAAGACAGATTCTGTTAGTAATAAATATCTTAGCACATTCACACAATACTGTAATAGATTTTATTTAAAATAAATAAAAAACCATTTATATATTGAGAAGGAACAGTTACATAATGGATAGAGAGGATTATAGGATTAATAATTTAAAGTAATGATAACAATGACCGTTTACAGGTCACTTTTGTAAAGAGAAAAAAAATAAAAATTTAATTATGAATGTCATTGAAGTAATAGGGTCCTTTACCTGTCTCAGAATAATCCCCATACAACGATGGCAAGAATAAAAATATTTTATGCAAAAAGCAAATTAAATCCGCACCTATAGTGGACAAAATTAAATCTTTTGTAACCTAAGTTGTGCTTTAAATTAACTTTCCTTCCATATTCTTCTGTATATCAAACAATTGACGACCTTACGGCATAAAATACACAGATCATTTTTATAAATTCCAGTTCTCACAAAGTAGATGCGACATATTTATTTTACGAAATCCAATTTTCTGCTGACATCTCATCTGTCGACTTTAAACGTTAGGGACTGAGCAAACGTCTACACGGTTTGAAGCTTATTCTTCACATATGATCTGTATTCAAAAGAAATATAATTACATAAACGATCCATATTAATACAAATAAAATAATCCTATCAAAGAATCGAACAAAATGTTGATTTTACTTTTTTACAGTAACATTTCCTACTCAATCGTATTGAAATAGGAATACTCAATCGTATTGAAATAGGATTTGATATTTACCTCAAAGAGCTTGCAATAAAATTCAAAACAATGTAATTTTACAAACAAAACATTCCTGTTAAAGCTTGCAAGATCTCCCATAAAGCGTTTAGCAAATCCATAACAGTTACCCATGACCGGTGACGTATGTAGGTGTCACAACGGTACATTTATTTATTACGCTATAACTCACATAAAACTCTAAGCTCCCAGTATAACGATAGCATCTTGCATTCCTACCAGCTGGCCTGTGGTACCAACAGCTTTAAGAATGCTTAAAGCCGCTTAACTTTAAAGTTTACAAAAATGTTGTGATCGCTTCTCAAATGTTTCAAATCAAAGTTAGATTTATTAAATATTGGTCATTGTATTTAAGGCAATGAGATTTCGGATTCTTTTATATGGAGAATTAGAAAGTTAACTTATTTAATACTAACTACCTATCTATATTTTATATTACTATAATAACTGTGTAGTTTTGTGAGACGATGTTATATGAAATTCTAAGAATGTTGACTACAAAAACAATCAATTGACATCCTGAATTATAGTCACCGTCGAAATCGTCAACAAACCGTATATTTAACATAAGAGCTGTAAATGTGACAATATACCGAAAATAACCATTCCTTTTATTTATCTTTTATGTTTCCCTATCCACTGAAACACAGTAAACGAAGTAGTAAAGCTACTAAAACTGAAACTGAAAATAGTAATTCCGCCTTAATATATGACAAAATGCGTTATACCGCTATTTACCAGGTCTCTATGGAGCCGTTTGTTGTGTTTGATATCAACAAAACATATAAACAAAGGTTGGACGGTTTTATAGTTTGTGGGAACCTTTAACATACGATTACGCGTTGAACTTAGGCCAAATGTTAAAATATTACTCGAATTATATTTTATTATTTCATAAAAAGCCGTATTTATTTAAGCATTTTCTTATAAGTAACGATTTTATCAAGCATCGAATATTTAATATAACAGCACAGTTATAACGCCCACAGGAAACTTATTTGGCATTCCAATGATAGGTCAAAAATAAATAATTCTATGTGAAAGTATTAAATTTAATTAAAATCTTTATAAAATAGTTTGATTCGGATTAATTGAAAAAATCCTATACATCATAAATAATCACCGTCATGCTCCCGAAATCAAATCAATCGATCCGTTACGAACCGACCGTAATGTCAATCACAAATATCTATTAGGAATTGTCGGTTGAACTTGTCAAGTGAGAGTCGTCGCCTAATCCTAACCGGCCTCTTTGACAATTACAATCTTCTTATTACTGTACCTTGTGATCAGATTAGGCTAAAAGGCTGTTATGTAGACACGGTCTAACGTAGTTCGAATGTCAATGTTGATTACAAGCTTATAGTTACCGAATTCGTTAAGTTTCTATAGAGTTTCAAATGTCACATTGGACGATGAGTTTATAAGTTTTGTAATTTTTTTTTATCTAGATGAAAAGAAATCATCAGCAAAACAAACATTAAATATACGAATTAAATTCAAAATTTTACTTTATTCTTACGTTATAGATGTTATTTTAAATATATGTTGTCGTATTCTCCTTTTCACAAGTTTTGAAATTGTAAAACTATTTGGAGTGCATCTCAAGTAACGAAGTTTAGCAAAAAATCTAGATAAAAGCAAGAAAACCCCCGAAAGTAGCATCTCCCCTATTTAAAACTTTCGACTACACAGATGTCGTGCGAACACAATCCGCATACAAATATGACATAAAAATACAATAACGCTAGTTTGGAGGTAAATACAGTTATAGTCTATCTATCTGTAATATATCCCGAAGGAAACGCGGGACGTGTGTGGAGTTGGGAATAAGTTTCTTGGGGAAAAAAATCCACTGATATGGCTTTGACAACAGACAATTTAGATATCTTACATTACTCTCAATATAAGAAAGAATGAATCGGATGTAAAAGTTGGTGTTACGAAAAAAAAAAAACAAATTCAATCAGAACTTTATTAATGTGAGGGATTGTAAATTATTAATATTAATTACCGAAATGTTTATTCTTGCTGCTAGTCGATTTTCAATATACAAAAAGTTCACCTCGTCTCGGTCATAATTACGAGAATAATACAAATGAAAAGTGCAACTGAATGCACATACAGCAAGCTTCCAGCATTATTTATTGCGGTTTTATTTTACAACAGTACGCGATAAAAGAAAAGAAATGTCAGAGTCTGTGATCGCGATTATCGCACGGACGCAATCATTGAAGCAACCCAACTAACCATTTTTTTGGATTACGCGATTACTTACAAGTACTACCTCTGCCAATGCTGGCTTTGCTTAGAGATTTTTTTTGTATCCGTCGCTTTACTAGTAATGTACATCAAAGTATTATGGAATGACGAAATAATTATAAACATCAGTAAGAATCGCGGTGCACAAATGCACATTGAAAAGTTAAGTTTACATTTAGTACATGGTATTGGAAGTCAGTCAATGGCTGGAAAGAAAGGCTTATATCCCTTGTGCTTTCATGTTAATAAGAAGACAGCCACGATCATTGTGTAGAGGAATGTTCCTTTAATTAGCACATATAGAGCAAGATATTCAACGACAATGTCTGATTTAAGGACATCTGAATAATGATACTAAATGCGAGTGTAGCTTTTACTTATAATAGCAAACGATACAGCTGCAATCAAGCAAAGAATGGGCGGATGTTTGTATATCATTAATATCAATTAATTTGTTCATAGATTTCTAACAGTCGCTTCCTGCCTGGAAGATTAATGTTTATCATTTTTTGATAGTATAAAATAACAGAAAGAAGTGCATTTATAACCTCTAACCTTTATCATCAAATTTACAATAAACACTTTATTCAAAAAGACTTTCAATTGATATGGAGATTGCAATAAAACTATTAAAATAGTTGGTGGTAATTAAGAAATATTTCATCGTTATACGGTATAATACGCGAAGATATCCGAAAGCTAAATGAAGGTAAAGCAATAACCACATTGATTAGTGGCCACGATGCACGATTTGTGGCGAAACATCTGTTATCCCATTCCGAAACCCTTCATTAAAAGGTATCTTAACCTGACAGAGACACATTATTACATCCACTAATAAAGTGCAAAATGGATTATTGATGTTAGTAAAGCTAAATTTCATTTCCTTTACAGAAGTATGAAACCGTTTTGCTCACTACCATCGTATTATTAATAATTCTAAATATATTTTTTACTTCTATACATATATTATAACTATACTCGAGCGAGAAAAAATATGAAGTATCAGAGTACGTTGACTTCTTTAAAACCTTAATTTACATCACCTCACCAAGCATCGTAACCTATCCACGAGCATAAAAATAGTATAAAGCTTGAAATTCATGGGAGCGTGCTTTTAAAAGATCACGTTTATGAAATATTAAATCTAGTGAACTATCTTCTCGATCTTGTTACTGGGAAAGGCACGCGAGCAGGTGCTGCGCCCACACGTCCACTGCTGGGCTTCAACACAATTATCATACCATATTCTGTATTGCAAAACATGCCTCGTCATTATCTCTCTACCAATCATCACGACTACACGATTTACATTTAATGACTTCAACAATATACGACGAAAATGCAACGCTTGTCTCAACCTAACATGGTATTAAATTTTTGGAAATAATGTGTAATCTTCCGCTTTCTTTTGTTACCCATAGATTTAAAGCCTGTTATTAATATATTTTCAACATTATGTAGCTATGTTCATATTTTAATAACGATATCAATGCGACATTTTACTTATCACTGTATAGGTTTTAAAATCGTACAACCGTACTAAGATGATACTTCGTCATTGCTGAAAACTTAATACTGTACAACTTTTAAAATAAAATATAATGGACTTTTGAAAATACACATCACTTCAAGTCAAATAAATAAGGTTTGACTCAAGGGGTTATAAACATATAGGTTTATGAATGACAGGCAATTTTTACAACCTCGTTGTTGGTAGCTACTTCAGTAAACAGCTAACATTGTTTTAAAAAAATT
>DVQP01001507.1:0-15238 GCA_018231745.1 Danaus eresimus
TTATTTCTAGATTATTCGTTCCTTAACAATATCATATATACAATGAATTGTTTTATATATATGATTATTTTAAAAATAAATTCATGTGAGATTCTTTGCGGAACATACAATATAGGAAGGTATTAAAAAAATGAACAATGGTGTATTAAACAATGGTAACTCTCCCATGACGTAAAAAGTTCACAAAAACTAGACGCTAAAACTACCTTGTGCCGTCATATTGTGAAACTTCCCATCATGCCATTATTAGGATATAAGAGATAAAAGTTTATATACTATGCGAAAACAATGGGGTTCGGGGTATCTTGAACCTGGGCTATACATCTCAAATACGAGGGGTATTTGAGATCTATAGCCACTATCTAAATATGTAGTTATTAAACGAAAAACGTTTCACTATAAATTTGTTATAGAGAATTACGTTTTAGTTAATGCTTAAGTCATCAAAAATTTAATATAAACTGGCTGTTCAAGCTGTTTATATAATGCTTTTTATGTATATTTTTAACGTACTAGAAAAATGACCGTGCTTTTATAATCAAATGGATACCCTTATTGGTATCGCATGTACATTTATTAAAGTGTAATACCTTGTGTAGAATCCTAAGAACGTTTGTTTTTGAGTTTATGGAATTTCTAGATATCTTAGAACGTTATACATAGACTGATGACGGATGATATAATTATGAAGAAATGTAATTTATTTATATTATATGGCATTATTGAGGAGATCTTGGAATAAGTTCTTGAACAAGACTAATTAAAATCATCTGAGTCTCCGTCAAATAACTCCTCTGAATCAACATTTATATCAAATTGTCACTGATAGCGGATAATTAAAAATATACTATTAATTTTCTTATCATATATATATATATATAAGATACTAAAGAACATTGTGACTTATATAAAAATAAAATGGCGCCGCTTGTGTTTGTAACCTTTTGTACCGTCTCGACTTCTACATCCCGTGTCTGTGGTACGCTTAAATAACCTATAAACTAACTACTATAATACAGAGGAATATTAAAAGCGGACGAACAATTTATAACGAAATCCCAATCTCTACAATTAGAGAAAATATATGTATATAAAAAAATTTCAATTAATACATACACAAGGTTTTTTTTTAATTTTCTTAGTCTGAATGTCTTTGTACCATGTTGTTAACAATATAACCCGTAAAATTTCATCATTTTTTTTATAAAAATATTCCGTGTGAGAAACCGCTAAACTATAATAAGACCACAAATATAATTTCTTTGTACATGACCTTTTTTACTTATATCAACATAATGTACCTATGTTAAGGTCGGAGCCGTGGTGTCATTATTTTAGTCAATCCAAATTCGCTTGCCTTGAAAGCATAGACGCTATTATTATTTTTTTAACAGTCGTCCTTGTTTTGAAAGACAATGACTGATATCGTATTCCATAGCATATTGATGCCAAAAAATTTACAACGTCCGAGACCGCCTTCGAACTGTTTCAAGATATATAACATTTTAGGTAAATGAGTTACAATGTGCTGACATTGCAATGATAGGACGTCGTACAAATACCATACAAAGCCGATAATGATATCCTAATTTATTCTTATTGTGTTACAATGCTAAACGTCGTATGCTCTAAAACCAAATGACCCATTTCCCTTTATAGCATAAAGTTGAATCTTCGATAAAACGTTAGTTTACAAAGTCAATGATATTTGTAAATAATGTTAGGAAGATTAATAATAAATCTCTTGCTAGTTTGAGTGCTCAGTTTCGATTATGACTAAGAAGTTTTAATATCTTATCGAATTCAACGTCTGCTATTATATTAATATTTTATATGTGCAATGGAAATGTTTGTATTGTCATATAAATATACACGTGCATCACAACAATATTTTACGTAATTTTATAGATTTTTAAACTGATATAAATTTTCTTTTTTTTTTCTATGCTTGTGTCTGATTGAAATAGTTGAATGGATTTAGGCGGTTTCACTTGGTTATTAAATTGTTATAATAAAAATAATTAGATTTTTGATATTGTTTTCATTAATTTTCATGTTAAGCGTCTTCTAAAGTATCACGTGAACGGTTCACACAAGGTCGTGTCAGATATGTTCTAATGTATGCCTGTCTGTCATATGGCGTGAATATCAACTCGGTACAACGTGTAGCCGTTCGTAAATGGGTTTATATGTCGAATTGTTTTTATGAAATTATTCTATAAGTGGTTAGTGTTGGTATGTCGATAGATATGGTAATTGGCAGCGACCTACTACTGCTGTTTCGATGGTGTGCATACAGTATATTATATATATATTTACATTGCTATGGTACGACGACATTTCTTTATAAACAACACTTGTAGAGGAACCAAACTATGGCAATAAAACTACACGACAAAGTATGTACGGAAAGACGGATTTGTGTTTAGTTTGTTAAAAATTACTAGTGCAATGAGTACAATAAATAATAATTGTATTAAATTGAAATCCAAGCTACCATATTCGATCTGACGGAGCCACGCGGCCATGGCTGGTCATTCACCCTCGCCTATCCTAGGATGGCCATAAAGACTGTCGTTTGCAGGATAAAATGCCGAAAATAATCGATAAAAATTTAATTTTGTTGGTAACATGGGAACACTGTTTTGAGAAATAATTCTTACTAGATGTGATTAGATTGACGATGTTTTTATGAGGTACTAGTATGTGAAACTTATGACTTTTGTTTTAAAAATAAATGAATAGGGACAATTTTATTCATAAAATAGCGTTTATATAGAGACCACTCCATTTATTTGTTACAATAAGTAACTAATACGTTTACGATTATTCAATATAGAACTGGCTCTAATGAAAATTGGGTTTCCCAAAACTCACTAACGTCATATGTGAATACAAAATTTCGGTATTTCACCGTGTAAAATATAGTCACGTTTGGAATTTAAATGTGTTTGTGAGTAATTAAACCAAAAAATCACTGTCGCCCTAACGACGATCCCTCCGATCTTGGAATGCCATTCCGTAATGATAGAAACATATCAAATATGATGTCCGAGATTTATCAATTATATCGAGTTTTTGAATCTATGACTTCCTTCCAACAAACAGTCTATTTATTATCAAACATATTCAATATATTATTTGTGAGTTTTAAAAGATATTTCTATCTCGAAAGTATTTTAATATGTATAAATATATACAAATGTATGTTTTTAATATTAACGTTATATTTTATATATCATTTAATAATAACAATATTATACTATGAAGTATGTTGTGCTTATATAATAAAATCGTTAGGAAAGTGTCAACAGATTTTACTGTACAGTGCAGTTTACGAAACGTGAAATGTTCTCGTATCAGGTTACAATGGAATTATCCATAACAATTACGGTGGCGATTCAGTGGTGTGGCGATATGGCTCGATAAGGGTGTGGTCAGTCCGTCCCTAGCATTTCCATAATTCGTGGGGATCACTATTTATTATATAAATATGAATTATCGATCTTTATGACTGACAATTCGATTCCCTTGTTTCACAGTCCACGTACTATTGTTATGTATATTTATGATATAAAAAACCGCAGACTGTAAGTTTTAAGTATGACGATGGAAACTCATGTTAGGTTTATGCTTTAGTATTCAGCCTACAACCGGTCGGTACGTCTTAATTAATATAACAAGGAACGTGATATCAATTAGATGACTCAGTACCAATAAATGTATGCTGCAGTTGCAGCGTTTTTAATATTTTTATGGCTTTTCTTAAACTATATCACAGTTAACATTATGTATGGCCCTATTATAATCACCGTAGTACGAATTTGAACGTTAAAATCAAAACCAACGGTCTCAAGTTTTTAAATAAGTACATCAATTTCTTTTACGCCGAATGTTTATAAATAAAATTTAAATAACAATTTTCTTTTGTTATGGAAATATTAATACCTGATTTATTATAAAATATTACAGAGAACTCGACATCACAGCTATAATTATGTATTGTATTACCTAGCAACACTTAAATAAATATCTTTTACTCGACCTGATGGGGTATTCAAATCAACTCTCTATTTCCTTATATGCTTATTTAAATCGTGTAACTCCCATGAGACTTTCACATTCACTACGGCTTTACCATCACGTAAAATAACACAATTTGGTCATCCAGACACCAAACAACGGCGTTAATAATTCCGATCACAACAGCGGACACTCGCCGTTAGAAATGCAAACACAGTCAAACATTGAAACGAAAACGATTATGATATAAAGCATCAAGATGATGAAGTTCAAATCATTGTTCCGTAGAGGACCAAGTCAAGGGAAGCAAGAAACAGCCCTCAAGGGCGCCCCGTCTGTCTCCAGCCTCGATTCCAAGCACCATAAAGTAGCACCGGCAAGAGAGAAGACTATAAAGATATTCGGATCCAAAGAGAAGTTGAACAAGGCGCACAAAAAGAAAGATTTGGGTAATAACAATGCTGTACTAGAAGACCCCGAGTTGCGGGAGGGCTTGGAAGGATATGAGGATGGGCACATCAGGACTCATGAGTACGGTAGCTCAGAGGAGCTGGGGACGGGTTCCGTAGACGGGCGAGGGTCACAAGAGTGTATCAGCTTGCCAGTGACGCTCAACGCAGACCACATGTCTGGCTTTCAGGAGGTTGAATTGCGGACCAGGATACCGTCAGAGGTGAGACGTGCTCATGGCTAATCTGTATATATACATTATTTGTTTCTTTGTCCAACGTTTAATTAAATATGTAATATTGTTATGAAAGGCGTCTTTAACATCGGGAGTGCGAGAGCTGGAATCTCTCCGCCGAGATCTGGAGGCAGTGACGATGGAACGCGTGCAGCTCCAAGCCCGCGTGGACGAGCTCTTGGAGCGAGCTAACGAGGCTGACAGACTTAGGGCTGAACTTGAACGTCTTAAGGTATAATTCTATCATGTAATAGCTTCCCTTTTACTTAAGAAAAATGAAAGATATATACATATACTAATTCTTTTATAGGACTTTTTTTCTGACTTGTATATTTATAGCGTTCAAATCCATTAACAAAAATCATCACTACATGAATTTTGTTTTATCAGGGAAGATACATATTAGATGTTACTAAATAAGTAAAGTTCCAAAATATTATAGAACCAAGAAGCCGAGCGGAACTCAGCTCTGGAGCGTTTGGCTGACGAGAACGGTGCACTGCGCGCAAGACTTAGGGGTGTAGCGCATTCGCCGCTGTCTGACAGCGAGAAGAGACAGCTGCTGCTCGCACCAGCACCAAGGAGAATGCACTCCTCCG
Source organism: Danaus eresimus (assembly GCA_018231745.1). Classification (NCBI taxonomy): domain Eukaryota; kingdom Metazoa; phylum Arthropoda; class Insecta; order Lepidoptera; family Nymphalidae; genus Danaus; species Danaus eresimus. Next base: position 5,308 of record DVQP01001507.1, read on the forward strand.
CACCCGCCTCCATCGCACTCGCGCATAATGTATGACTATCCATTTATTTACTATAGAAATAATAATAAAAAAGGTGTTACGGTTCCAAGGCTATTAGGTTGAAGGATGCAAGAATATTGTGTAATGTTAGACGTGTGTCCAGGGCGAGGGTGATAGCGGCGAAGCGAGCACTCCGGAGTGGGACAAACACTCGTCGTCGTCCCTTAGCGAGGTGTCGGTGGCCTGTCTACAAGACCGTATACTGCAGATGGAAGAACATCACTACAGGTATACTATATAACAGAGGGAAACGTACCTAGTTGAGGTTTTTCATTATTATTTAAGAAGACCAATGAAAATTAGGAATTAGTATCTCATAGCGTGTCACAGTGAGGTAAGGCATGTTCTGACCTATTCCACATAACTTTCTAGCACGAGTGAGGAATTACAGGCGACTTTGGCCGAACTGGCCGATCTGCAATCACAGCTGGCCGACGCTCACGCCGACAACGAACGACTCTCAGATGAGAAGCAAGTGTTACTGGAGTCACTTTGCCGACAGACTGAGAAACTCGAGGACAGTCGAACTAAGGTACGTCGAAGTAGTTACAACGTAATATCTTATTAATATTTATTTAAACAATTTATGTTAGATTTACATGGATTTTTAAAGATGTATGATACGAAGTAACCTTAAGAGCTGCAGCATTTTTGTTGTGGATCCTTTTAGAGTTAGTCTCATATAACTTTAAGTCACCAACATCCATCTCTGTGGATTCTAATTTCGCTTATCGATGGTAATGTTAGACTTTATGAAACTGTTTGTAGTTATATATATTTTTAGTATTATCAAATTTGGTGATTATGTATACAGTTAGAGATATAATTTAGTGCCATTTACTGTGGCTGACCGACTGTGACCAATCTGTTGAGAGACAAATTATATGAATTCTATGGTATGAGGCAATGGAATCATCAGCCAGTGTTACGAAATACAGCAGGGAAATATAACTATTCATATCAAGTATTCTGATTTTCTATTAAAGCCCATATAAGATATATATAATATAAAATTCAAAAGATTTGGCATTTAATAAAATGTAATAATTTACATGTAATGGACTAGCGTAACACAATTTATCGTTCGATGTTCTTTAGAGTGAACAATATAATGAAAATGAATTCAAAATATCATATTTCCTACCAAATACATACATATCGGCGTGTTATATAATATTTGGAAGTTAATACAAAACGTGCATTTTTTTAGACAATTAATTTTGTTTGCAGTGAAGTTATTCACAATAAAGAGTTTTTTTTGTCACCAAAGGTTGACCAACAACTGACGTGGGTGCCGCGCGTCTTACGCAAAATATACGAGGAATGAGACAAATTAAAATTAAAGGTGTGTTATGAAACATTACTTGTTAATGTTTGAACTGTATCTGTTATCTTATGTGGCACTGCGAATGATTTTATTGCCTCCTACTAAATTATGACATGGAAAAGATTTACGTTTATTATCTGACATCCCCAGGACGACCGTCCAAGGTGGAAGTCCCTCTAGGCTATTGTCTTCGTATTTTATTAACATCTCGGTAAAAAAAAAATGTAATTAAGTTGGAATAACTTTGTAATTTTATTTCCATCGTTTTATGATAGTATGTGACGTATTAAAAGATCCCCTGACACATGCTAGGTACGGAATACTGAAAAAATAAATCATTATATCTATCTGGGTCTTAATAATAATTTGTATTACAATATATTATACCAAGTGACTGGTTTATATTTTTGGTTAAACTTGGACGTTCTGTCAATAAAATACCGGGGAAAAAATCTGTTCTTACTCGTTTGCACCATTAGAGATTATAATTATATTAATATAACTCGATCGGTTTATATTAGCTATAACTTTAACGCTGTAGCGTAGATATCTGATGCCATTTAAATCAACAAACTTATACATTGTATTAAAGTACATATAAAGCGTCCAAATGAAATAATAGTTGGTGATATTATGCGAGAAAATTTCAAAGTAATAAACTGCTATTACAATACGTATATAAGTAAAGTTTTTATTCAAGTACCAAATTAAAAACAAAATTCCTTAGAAACACAGAAATTACCAAAAAAAAACACTAATTAAAATTATGTTTTACGCGACTTCTGGATTTTATTATTTTGTATTCACATTTTTCCGACGTTTTGATTTGCTTACATTTTATAGCAACCGTGATCACAGACACACGGTATGAAAGCGAAGTATTGTAGGGAGAATGTAAAAATAAAATAATAAAACTGCCGGGTCATATCCTAGACCATAGCTTCTAGTTTATAGCTAGAAGATCTTAAACATAAAAAAAATTTACTAATTATTACATAGTTTTCATGTTCTTCATAAACAAGTTCTTACTTAGACTACGAGAAAGTTCTTGACGAAATAAATTTAATTTTACTTATAACATTCTGACTACAACTTAACTTACCTCAACATCAATGACCAAGGAAATTGTGCAGAGTTATGGAAATTTTTGATCCTCTAGTTGCATGGAAGACAAAATAGAGTTCTTATCATACAAATAATGAAATACTTTAAGACTTAGCTGTTATAAATACAGCTTCAAAACACTAAGACATAAATAAAAAGGCGAGGCATTATTATTATTTATTACCAACTAATTTCATGTTCTTCAAATATTATTTTAAATATTTAATATTTAGGATTAATATATGGATGGCGCGAACGAAGGAACCACTTGCTGATTGTGTTGGAACCGTCTTTATGATCAGATCGTCTTCACATGTCAATGGATTTTGACGTTACAAACGATTACATTATTATTTGAACAATATTAAAATTATATATCAAAAAAATAAAAAATCAATGTCACGGATAATGTTAATGCTTAATACATAAGCAGGTTAAGTTTTATTATAATAATTATAATGTTTTTTAGGTGGACACACTACAGGAGCTGTTGATGCGCGAGGATGTGGAGCCGGAGACGGTCGTCTCTGGGGACCCAGACCAACAGTTATTGGCTGTTTTAAAGGTTATTAACATATATACATACATACATACATACGTCATCAACCATTAAGGGACTTCATTACCGACTTATTGTGTATATATAATATACTGTTCAGGATTACCAAATTAAACTATAATTGTTTCTCTAAAAATACATTAAAAGACATTTAAAGTTTACTCGAACTCTACATTTCGTTTCATATATATATTTATATAAACAGGTATCTCAAGAGGAACGACGTCTGTTACTAACGAAACAGGAGCAACTGGAAGCCGATCTGACCGAGTCGAAGGCCGCGCTGGAGGAGAAGACCAAAGAAATAGAAACCCTGTCCGAAAGAATAAGGTCGGATACAATAATATTATACAAAAAAAACATTTATCGATACCACTTGTACGATATATAGGATAGGTTGTACAAATCGTTATTAATTATAGATGTTATGGAGGTGATGCATTCACTTATCATGTAATGATATTTTGTGCACCAGGTCTCTGGAGTGTGGTGTGGAGCGCGCTGAGTCTGAGCGCGCCAGGTGGGAGCAGGAGGCGGGGGCGGCCAGGGATGCCGCGGCCGCGAGGCAGCATCAGGTCACCACGCTCGGGGAACTGCTGGCAGCCGCTCAGGCTCAGGTACACTATATGGTTATACATTAGAACTCCGCTGATATGGAGATATACTCAGCACGATACTCAATTTATTGTCATATAGAATGATTTTTTATTCGAATCTCCTGTTCCTACTCGCATATTATGTGGAAGTAATGCATAACATTAAAAAACATTTCAATTATTTACATACAGATATGCTGATAGCAATGTATTGTGTCGTGTGTTGCAGTTGGCTGGTGCGGCGGAGGGCGCTGCGGCGGCGGAGTGCGCGGCGGCGGCGGCGGCCCGACGTGACGCGGACGCGGCGGCGGCGCGGGCTCACACACTCGCCGAGAGGCTCGCTCATGCGCAGAGACAACTAGACCGAGCCCACTCGGACGCTCGCAAACTGCACGACGATGCACTCGTTAGTACTGTCTATCCATCACGCAACTGACATGATACTTAGCCGTGACATACGATTATGAACACCCTGTATATATATATTCAGGTGTCTCGTAACAATGCCAAGTCGACGATATCTGAGCTAGAGTTCCAGCTAGAGCAGGCTCGTCAGGAGAAGAGCGCCCTTCAGACTGAGCTGCGGACTATGCAGGAGAACTGTGCTGAGCTTCAGATACAAGTACGATGAGTTACTATTAAAATTTTAAAATAACCTTCAATGGCATTTTGATATTTTATTTTTATGATTAGTGGAATTTAAAGTTGATATACAGTTCAGGTATAGTTAAAAAAATGTATCTATCAAAAAAAAAAATACATTTCAAGTGTTAATGTTAAAAATTAGTTTCTCAATATTTATAATTTACATATGTTAAGTCAGATGAGTTTGCAAGCTTGTTGCAAGCGATCAAAAAATTGTGTGTGTTCTTTCAAATTCTGTCTGTGTTATTTAAAAATCTTGACAACACGTTTCTTTTATTCATTATGTGTGATATATGACAGAACATTGTACTTGTTAAAAACAAACAGTTCATTGAACTTTATGCTTATATTTATTTGAGTTTTATTATAATCCAGGTTCAGGTAGCCTCTGATGAAAAACTGTCTCTGATGAGTCGTGCAGGAGAATCTTTGGCGCGTGCTGCGGACCTTGAGAGGCAGCTCGCTGACACACGGGCCAGGCTGGCTACTATAACGAGAGATAGAGATAGAGATGTTTGTATACCTGCTTCTCCCTCACTAATATTATTTCACAGTTTATTATCGTTGAGTCTATGGGAATTCTTTGAATTGATATTATGATGTATTAGTCAGCTTTTAATAGATTATAATAAGACTGAACTGCTATCAATTAAATATCACTATAACTATAATTGATAATTCAATCCATACGGCAGTTGATTTGTTAATATGTAAATAATTCAATGTACTGTATACAGGAAGCAGAATGGAAGCAATTCCAGAGTGACTTACTGATGACGGTCCGAGTAGCTAACGACTTCAAAACAGAAGCCCAGAGAGAGTTGGAGCGACTTGTATCTGAGAATAAGATCGCCAGGGATCGCATACGACTACTCGAAGATCAGATACATTCGCTTAAAGGTAAGATAGAGGGAGTTAGACAGAGATGGAAGCATGTTCCTAGCTGCGTCGATGAATTTTTATATTTCTCGAACCCAACATTGCCAACATTGATTTGATTACTTCAAAAATATATATCTAGCCCTTCTCTGTTTATTTAAAGTAGCATGTTAAATGACGAGAAAGCCGATTGTAGTAGTATTAACTACATTATCACGCACTAATTCTATGTAAGGCTTCAGATGTAGTTGCTGTATAGAACTAACAATGTCATCTCGCGATGTACATGTAAATATTTCTAATTACAATTTAATGTACCAAAACAGGTGTTGACAGACAAGAATCTAAGGATAGCGCACAAAATTCGAACGATGGAAAAACATTGTCACACGACTCTGAGAGTTTGGACACGCATAGCGATAGTTCTAAAGATGTTTTTAAAAATATAAGGACGAGATATTTGTCCAGAGTTCATAGCGTTAATGAATTAAAAGATATAAGTCTTGTTGATCAAGCATTCTTCAAAGCTAACGTTCCCAATGAGTTCAAAGTTGATATAGACAATGTTACAACTGATGAGACTAACGATGATGATTGTAGAACGAATCTTGAGAAGTCAGATTCGCTTCCGGAAATCAGATCGAATGAACGGAAGCTAAAGAGACAAGACGCTATTTATATTTCCAATAGAAAACTTAGTCGACAAAACGCGTTTGATGATCTCATTAGTCCAAAGAAAGATAAATTTAAATCCAAGTCGGAATATAGTAATTTATTACCATTAAGAGGAACTATTTTTAATAGGAATCGATCTGAATTATTTAACGGTAAACCAAAATCGTATAGTACAGATAATCTTAACGAAGACGTTGAATTCAAAAACGCTTTAAAAGAGGCTACTAGTATAGAGTTTTTATGCGATACATATAACGTTAGCGAAAGTTCGTTGTTTAGCGAGGGATCAAATAATGTATTCTGGAGTCCCGTGGAAAAAAATAATAACATACCGGAGGCTAAAGACAAAGAAGATAATAAAACAACAAACTTTTCCAAACAAGATGACATACAAATACATGTTAATCCAGTATCCGTTGTGAAGGCATCACGTATTCTGCCATATCCGTATCCAGACAATGGAACGAAAGAAAACAATCTTGCCGATATCAACGATCCGATTGAACATGACTTCAAAACTGTTAGCGAAGAGTTGAAATTTAATTTCAAAGCGGCTTTAGACAGGATATCATGTAACAATGATGACATAAACCAAATAAATCAGGAAACAAAATCTTTATCAAATACGTCCAAGACTGAAATAGTTCTTGAGTCGGTGGAAGAAAATACGAATCTTCAAAATACAGTACCAATGGTAGATTTACCTACTTCAAAAGAAAAAGATGATGCTGTGTCAAAACTAGCTGACTTTGATCACGATATAGAAGAATTAAATAATAATTCTATTAATACAATAACCAGTAATGCAGACAGTACAATCAATTTAAGTCAGTCGAATGTGTTATCAGTTGATAATTTACAGAACTCTTCTCAGGATGAATCTGATGATATATTGTCTGAAACTGAAACAAAAACAATAGATATTAACACTGAAGAACAATCCGTCTTAGGCCAAGAAACAGTACAACCAACTATAGACCATAACGTCAGTTATCATTTAAAAATAAATACACTCACAGATTTCGCAACTCTCGACCTATCTAAAGACAATTCATGGAGCAATGTATCCAATATTCAAACGAATAAGGTTAATAATAGAGTAAAAACCATTCTCACTCCGTTAAATTTGAACGCGGATGTTCGGTCAAGCACTCCAATTATTCTTAGCCCAGTTTTAATCCAACCAATATTTTTCAAACCGAATTCATTTATACAACCCCAAGTTACCAAAGAGAACAAAAAAGTTTACTATGATGATATTGATGAAGTGATAAATATCGGTAAGATTAATACCAACCTAAAAGAAGGCGAAAATAAAAAGGGTTTATATTTAAAAAATACAAAATCAAGACAAGTTCCGTTTCTTTCGGTAAAGAAAACTTGTAACGAAAATGTTACTGAACCAAAATCTTCTCCCACGAGAGGGCCCGTGTCTCTTCCAAAGCCCGTCGCGAAGTTATCAAAAACGCCAGAGTTCTTGGTCGAAAACCAATATTACCAGCCCATTGACGACCTGTCTGTCAAAAACTCATCACAACCATTACCTAACAAGAGCGCTGAGCAGCAGAAAAATACAAACTCCAATCCGTTTATTCTCACGAATGAATCCAGAACAGAAATTGAACAGGAAAATTACTACGAAGAGATCGGCCAACCGTTGACATCTGACCCACCCATAAATATAGCTGACGACGACAAATTATCAAACAATTCAAAACCCGATGAATTATACTGTATACCCCGCGAGGAGCTGCTGAATGTGCCACGGAGACCGAAAAGAACGAAAACTTACGAAGCAAAATCACCTGCTAATAAAAAAGGTGTCGTCAAAGAGATGACCAAATCGGTCATTTCTTTGTCAAGGACACCGAGTGCGAATGAAAACAGACCAAGCAGCACTGTTGGGGAGATAGTGCAGAGCTTAGAGTCTCCACATGTGGAGCTGAGGAACGCACCCAAGGTGCCGTTACGAAAGTTATCGCTGCAGTGTCAGAACGTTCCCAAAATGGAGTCAGAAACGGGGTCGTTGCCTCGTTACCATTGGAAGACGTTGGAGCACAAGCGACTCTCGCATCCAATAAGATCTCTAAACCATTCGCCGTCCAGACCGCTGCGTAAGTTAGCGAATCGTCTCGTGTGTCTGTCCATGTAATTAACTATAATCGTCCGTAATGCCATAATTTGTGTCGTTTTAGAGTGTCATGGTGGAGGGCGGTTGTGGTCATTGTTCGCTTCCTTATGTTTCATTATTGATGTCAATTGTGTCGTAACTTAGACCTAACTGATTCTGAAGAATTCCGTTGTTAGAAGTTATATAAAAATAATTATATTAATTAAAAATTACATACATATGCATATGTAAAAAATGTATCTTAAGATTAAGAACACATACAACTTAGATGTGAGTATTGTTCTTGTAATTTTTAATATTCTTTCCAAAAACTAAACAACCAAGAAAAAAGATATTTTTTCCTACAGTTACGCTTCCGATATGGGTGACGGTATATCGAGTATGTGTCATTAAAAAAATATATAGTAATATCTCTCTAAACATGATATTTGTTCGCGTAATATCATGACGCTAAATCATATCATTGAAATGGTAAATAGATACTTTAATGTAGGAGATACGTGTAATTGACGTAATGACAATTTTAACTCTGTACTCAGCCCTTCCCCCTCGCTCGGAGGACCCTCCGCAGCCTCCACCGTTGCTGTCAAGCGCCTCGCTACAGGACATCATGGCCACCGCTGCCTCACATAGACGTACTAAAGGTATGACACAAACTACATACAGATCGTAACTATAATTTAATTTCAAGATCAAAAAAAAAAGACCCAAAATTTCGTAAATGGATTACTTTCGTGTGAACTATTTCTGACAACAACATGGACGGTCTATTTTTTTCTCTTCCTGTATACTTAGCTTCCGTAATATTAATAAGAGTACTGCGTTCTTTTGTTATTCGCTAGCCAACCCAACTCTCACTTGGGCTTAAACGGAGCCTACAAAGAGTGAGATGTCTGACTTTTTTGTTGTCACCGTATAGAGTGCGTGGACTTATATAATAATGTTTATAATTAAATTAATATATCATATAACACTAGGTGTTAGCCGCCAGGACTCACGTCTGTCTGTGAAGTCGCTCATCGAGAGCATAGAGAACGCTGCAAAAGCAGCGAAGCAGTCGCCAGCCGCGTCGCCAGCAGCTGACTGGCCGCAGGTTAAACTTCACTCATTCACTCACTCTATCATTCACTCACTCATTTATAGTCAAACTCTTAGTGTGTCATTATTTTATGAATGTGATGTTCTTACGGATATACAAGACTTGAGCAATAGTTTTATTATATAACATAGTAAGATTAGGTGAAAGTTATACCCAGATGTAAAAATGGCTGTCTGACAACATAAAATATTTATTCGTTTTTGATTTATTTTTCTTGATAATATTAAATCCATTATGTCATGTAGGTACAAACCACGGCGTGCACAACAACAACAACGAACACCATCAAAAACGGTATAGCCGAGTCCACTTCCATAAACAACTTCTCAAAGCCGCCGGCCCCTAGGAACAACAGACCGGCCCCAATTACAACCGGTACGGTTACTATAAAACTCATAACCCGCACCGGGTTAAAAATAGTAATTATAATTGAATTTTTTTTAACCGCCACCAAGGTTAAATAACCTTAAAATTTGCATAGATATGTTTCATAATATATTTACGATTTGTCTCTATGACGTCACTCCTATTTTTTATGTTTTCAATGTATTTATTTGGACTAAATTTTCCTTTGATCGATAACATTATAATATTTGCTAATATAAAAATATTTTTATATATATATTTTTTATCTTTATTATGTGTTTGTATGTATATAATATTAACTTATCTATTGACCGCATGTAAGCTTATTTTCTATTCCAGCATGGCGCCATGAACGTGCATAGATCTCGCTTTTTTTTTTCCTAATATCATTGTTTGTCTGTGTATACGATAGATAATATTTATTTTATTTATAACATAAACCTACAAAAGGTTTCTTAGTATTAACAATATCTTCTAGCTTTTTTTTCTTTGTTGCATAATATGTAAGGCA
>DVQP01001508.1:0-15229 GCA_018231745.1 Danaus eresimus
CGACATCGGATTAATAATGACTTAAAGGGTGGTATAACAATCCGTATTGAATGGATTTAAATCGAGTTATTTTATATAAAAAAACGTTTTTGCTGTGTGATTATTATATTTAATTGTTTCGTTATATATTATATATTGTGTTGATTAATACTATTTTATTCCCCTCGTTGTCACAGCCATCATAGTTTGGTCCTCCATTTTAATAACGCCGCGACATTAAATTAATTTTGCGTAAATTCAATTGTGCTTTGTCAAACAACTAGACAGGCGTGTAATAAAAATATTCAACGCTTTATATTAGTACAATCCAGAGCAATTATGCTTCATTATGATTTTTAATTGCTTAACATTTTCCTCTTTTGAACATTCAACTTTCTGTTCCATCAGATTTTTTAAGAAATATAAAATACATATGTTGATTATAAGTAAATGATTATACAATAAAAAATTTAAATTCTTACTAAGTAACTAAGTCAATATTTAACAAATTTAGGATTATTTTCAATACTTAAATTAGTTGCTATTAATAATTAGAAAATTAAAGAAACAAAACTAAAAGTTTTTATTTCAGTAATTAAAAAAAATAGATTACTGGCTGGTGTTATTTCATAAAAAACAATCATAAAACATAAAGTCATCCAAAGAAACGTGACATCAAAACTTTTGAAACGAAAAGAAACTTCAGTCTTTTTCAACTTTACTCATGATTTAACCTATATACAAAGTGGGGTGGCCCACTCCATAAGGTCGCGATAAAACCGGTTTTTCCGGTTTTTTTTTTAATAATCATTTAAATCCCTATAACAATATAAATTGTTTATCTTGAATAATTAAGGCTATATATATAATATTAAAAGTAAAATAATTTACTTTAAATACAACAGTTCACTAATATATTCCACCTTACAATTAATATTTAATTACTACCTACTAGAAACTATTATAATTATAAAGTGTTTTGTTTTCATTACAACTACATTTTTTTATATAATAACAGAGTGAATATTGTTACAAGTACAGAATATTAAACGATGCCGTAATCTTCACACCGGATCCTACGAAATCAGATTCTCTGAAAGCTAAGAATTAATAACATATAACCACTCCTGAAGATCCCTATCGAATATCACTTTCAATGCAAGGCAGGGTTCAAGTGTACCAAGTCACTAGGAATTACAAAATCGGTGTAAGCTCAATACCCTGGGGGCCTGTGAAACGAGATTGGATTGTCAACTGACATTGTAAAGTGCTGAGAGTCAAAAAGACGGTCAATCGTACAATAAAAGAATCTCGTATGGTCGGAGCTAGTTTCAGATAAAAAAAATACGTTTGAATTTAAAAGAATTCCCGTACGTTTTAACAATTACCGAAGCTTTATGACGTGTCGTTTAGAAATAATTACGTTATGATAAATAAAAATGTTTTATCTACAGATCAATCTTAACGTAAGTCTCTATGTTTTTCATCTAAGTAGATTAGATGAAAAATATATGTGTACAATTAAATCGAAACAATAACAATTTATAATTTATTAAACCATTACCACCGGATGCGTTTCGCACTCAATTAAAAGGTTAAATAAGTCAATAGAGTATTTTAAAGTGCCACATTAATACCCCTGCGATTCGCAAAATCAATAGACCTCAAAACGGACAAGGCCACGGATAAAAAAACATCTCAAATTGAAAACCCCTATTCAGTTAATTGGGGCACATCGCTACCCAATCTTATTATAGAAATTAATTCATTTATTCCGTTTATAGTAATTAGTATTCGACCTACGTTTGCCGCATCTGCTCTTTATTGATATCCGGACGTTTGGGTTTCGCTGAAATTTATGGAAGCATTCCTTTAGCATTTTCTTACAGCAGATGCTTACGAGGTTTGTGAATGACTGTGGTTATTAGGATTACAAAAAATATATTGTGGTAAATATGTTACAGATCTGTTACATGTCTGGGAAGTAATGGGATTTGTAGTGATTTAAGTTTACAACAGCTGCATTCCTTGGCTCGGCTTGATCCGAGTATAAATGACTATATTTTGTTCGTTAGTCATAAAAAAATACTAATTATTTTTATTTTTGTCTATCTATCACATGTCGCATTACATTCCTATTTGAGAAAATACCACTTGCTACAAGTTTTTTATATATGATACAAGTTTTTTATCTCAACATTTTTTTTATTTGATAGCAAAAATATAAAACGAATATTTTCATTGTTAATTTAAACGAAACTCTGTTTGAAAACAGCACAAAAAAAGCTTTGTAAATAATAAATCACACGGATCGAACCACATATAGGAGACGAGAGAACTGTTTTTCACTATGTTTCCTTTATCAAAGATTCGATTTTTGTAAAGGTAAATTCTGTTTGCTTTTATTAAATTTGGATATGTATTATGCGTAGAATTTAGATAGAGTTACTATCAAATTAATGTCCTTTTTTTCCAAATTAAATATCTAATGTACGTATACGTTTGTTTTCGCTACCCGTTTAATCCCTTAAGATGATCCGGTTAAAATTTAACCAGTCACGAGTCACTTTCACCAGATACCCACCAATCAGAGCGTTGCAAGTTCATTTTCAATTAAAACATTGCTTATAATCTATTGTTATTTGAACATTGTTAAAATCTACAATGGGAACAAATTAATCATTTGCTTTGAAGATAAATTTAGTAGATGTTCACGAAGGTTAAATTAGCCTAGACGTTATGAAATCGAAAGATATTATAAAATCATTTCATTATGATTATTAATATAAATAACATTAAATTCATTGATTCAATTTAAATCTTATAATAAATCGTTTGGTTTAAATTTAAACACTATAATAATAAACAAAACTAGAACATAATCGGGTATTGAATGTGTATAAAATAAGAGCAATAATATGAATGGCCAACCTCAGATAAGGCGTAAGTAAACATCGTGGCTAACTAAATTATATATTCCTATAAAACCTTTTTGCTTGTAAACGACTTTCTTGACGAGCCTGCAGTTGTCAGTTGACGCTCTTAAGTGAAACGACAAAACATTATTTAAAATTGAAGCACCACTTTCAACTCGTGACAAATGGAATGCCATTTGTCAAACTTTTCATTTGATGGCTTTCATTGTAACCGGATGTAGTAAATGTATAGTTAGCTAAGGCTTTGTATAGTGGCTTTATCTTATATGCGATATATTTACTTAATTAATTAGTATGTTGATTAAATAAAGATTTTAATTATACAGGCACAAATGAGTATTTATACAATGTATAAGATGAAAAGCATAATTTTAAGAATTGTTATACCTTTCTGCATTTGTGATTCCATTAAAATTGTTATATACAAAAGATATATTATTGGTAAATCGTTCATGATCACACTCGGAATATCAATACAAAAGAAAATTAGCCGAAACACCTCAGGGGAAAGAAAAACTCTAACGAACGATAGCTAAGTACAACCAAGAGCAGACCTTCAGCCATACAGAATAAGGTCTAATATACAATACAATTTAATCCGACCATTTATTCTAGAAGAACAAGATGCCAGGTGTATTTAAATGAAAACTAACTCTTAAAACCGTTTTATAAAATCCATTTTCCTATATCATATAATGTTAATGCTTTATTTTTGAAATCCGGAATAGAAATATTCGGGTCGCATTTAAATTGTGGGTTAAACAATTAGAACTCTCGCTTGTGAACCTAGTTGACCCTTGACTGAACTGACATTCATTCGAAACAAGATTTGAACGACGAAAAATAACACGAACAGTTAAAATTCAATATTAACTTACTAACTCGATAACTTTAAATCAAATATTAATATTTAATTATTATTTAATAAATAACAATACATACCAAAACCTTATTAAAAGAAGAAATTCTCAATAATGTCAATAAACGTGATCTTGGTAAGTTACATTCAAACACAAGCTGAAAAGTGATTTAATAATCTACTGTCTGCTTCTTAATCCGAAGTCTTTGATAACCGACTTACATCATACAAAGACCACACATACAGCTTCTCTAGATAAAAGGCACACACGTAACAAGCATTCACAGTGAAATATATGAACCAGCTTCTCGCAATAAATCCTAGAGGTTTCTTAATTAACAAAAAACTATTACCCAATTATATAATATATAAAATTAATATTGTAAAACTGATTTATAATAATAACCAAGTAAATTTACGATTCCTTAAAATTTTAGTAATAGTAATATTTATATAAAAAGTCGCTATTTAAGACCAATTTAAGAACATGTTCGAAATCTCTGTGAAACCGAGGACGAAGGCGACCTTTCTTTTACAATTTTCTATACAGTAATGAATGGCGCGTCAAGAACAGGCGCCGAGCGATTACCGCGCTAGAATTAATTTCTTCTATAACCGCTACAAACATTGGTTCCTTACAATAACAGCTTACTCGGCTCAATGAAATGCGTTACTTTGTAAATAAAACTGACGTAATTCGAATCTCACTTCCGAAATATATGTTCATTAATGTCGAGATAATGTAAATTGAAGCTTACTAAGCGTTCTACTGTCTTGTCTGAAACAGAAAAGAAGAGGGTGTTAAATCTTAAAATATGAAATAACTTTGGATGAGACAGAATTTAGGGGAGTTGTATAAAAGATTTTCTCCTCACTCTCTTTCTCAACACTCAAATAAAATCTTGAAACTTGACAAAATTATTCCGATTATTCACAGACATCATAATTTCACTAACAAATAATATCTGTTGATATACAACTAATAAATACACAATTAATCTGACCCTTTCCGTTGGTTTAGTGGAAAAAATAATAATAGCTATAAACAAAACGGTATTTCCTAATATAAAAATATAAAAAAAACTCATTTTTATACAAGAAAAATAATAATACAATGTATGTACATTAAATATAAAATTATAGAACCTAAGAAAGGTCAGAGGTATTTATATGATAAATGACGAACCACCTGATATATTATATACAGATGACGTTTCTATACGATTCATTTTCCTCTTTCTCTACTAACGGCCTCTCCTATAATTTCATGGCACAATCATAACAATAACTTTGGGACACTTAAGATATACCGTGGGATCGTGGCAGTTATTCATGGCATCGTAAAGCGTTACATGCTACTTTATATA
The DNA here is from genome assembly GCA_018231745.1 of Danaus eresimus. Taxonomy (NCBI): domain Eukaryota; kingdom Metazoa; phylum Arthropoda; class Insecta; order Lepidoptera; family Nymphalidae; genus Danaus; species Danaus eresimus. The sequence goes on from DVQP01001508.1 coordinate 5,142, forward strand.
AGGCTTTTAAGGGAATTAAAAATTTATAATGTTTTCGGTTTGTCTTTATGGGTTAAGACGTACATTCATTGAACTTTAATGATGAGATATTTTACGAACTGGTTCATCCATTTATGGGTTCAAAAATAAATAATATTGTCTTGTCATTACAATCACATGATTTGTGTTACATTTCATATGATATAAGTTTATGTGTGTATGTGTTTATCATTATGTGAATGTATATGTATGTGTGTCATTCAAAATCGTTTGAACGTCAAACATCATATCTTTCTCTTCAAACTGGATTCTGTACTTTTCATTTCGAATATTAGGAAGTATAAGGTTTAAGAATATTTAAATTTTCTATTTCCATTGATTGTTTTCGACTCCAAGTTTGTTATAAGCTCAATGTTAAACACTAAGAATGCCTTATACAGAATGAAGAACAAATTTTGCAAACGAAAGTTAGAATAATTAAGAATATAATAATTACTACACTATTAAAATTACTTTGCAGGTTTAGTTTCTTAATTTATATATACTAATATAACGTATTCAAAAATACGTTATATTAGTACATTACACATAGTAATATAAATCACAGTTTTTTACATCATAACTCAAAATTTTATTGCACAGTCTATGGTTAAGAATGTTTAGACTGAAGTCCATATAAAGTTCAGTAAACTTTTTAGCACTTGATTCTAGAGCTTTTTGAATTCAAACAAGTCCGGGATACAGATACAAGAATAATACACTGGCTCAAATATAAGGGCTGTTGAATAATTAATGTTCATAAACACTAATTCAGATTTGTATCATCATTATTTCGGTAATTTGGTGAAAATGAAATCAAATTCTACAGGAATCTTTACGAAATACCAGTTGGAATTGAGAATATTATGGCGAAATTATTCAGGCTTTTAACTGATTATATAACGAATTTTAATAATAACAATTTAAATAACGTATTTATTGTCATTCAACTAATAGACTGTCATGCTTGAAGCAGTCGCTCTAGTATGGCAACGACAAAAAGCATCATATCTGTAATGCAAGCAAGCATATCTGTTATGAGAAGTAGATGATAAACTCGTGGACTTATATTTACAAAAAATAGCGAGATACTACCTATTATATGACAAAGCTTTATCGAAATCAGTCCATACGATTGAGAGCTATGATGCCACAGACAAACGTAGGCTTACATGATAACAACGACGATAACTCTTTAAAGTCCTGTTTTTGGGGCAAGTTTAGGTCTTAGTAGGATTAAGGTTGACTACAGACGTCGTTAGCCGTGCTAAATCGGACAAGAAACGTATCCAAAGTTTGTAGTGTTGCTTTATCTAGAAGGGCAAGTAAGGGAACAACGCAAGTTCAAGAAATACTGACTTGTAAATGAAGTGCCTAAACAAGAAACGTTAACTAAGATAACTATATATACATATGTATATAACGATATGTGTACATATAATGAGATCTAAGATTTTCGCGAGACATTTAAATTAAAACTAATATTTTCGGATTTACTACGCGATTTCTTATTACTTTAAAATTAAATAATCCTGACGTTTCAGTTACATATATATATGTTTATGTTCCATATGTACATATATATATATATATATAAGTACATATGTATATATGTGTGTGTGTGTTCAAACCCTTCATAAGTTTCTCCACCTTCAATTCAATGTCCATAGTCTTATTTTTTTATTCAATCCCCACATTTTTCTCTGTTAATCCACATGAAATCCTTAAAATATATGTTAAATAAATTTATGTCTTAGAAAATAACGAGTTATAAAAATTTTAAAAAATATGTTATAATAATTATACATACGTTTTATGACTAATGAATTAAATGATTTATGTATTTGTAAACGTCGTAACTGTTGGTGTTTAGGTTAGTGATGAAAACAAATACTAATAGTACCGTACGTAAAGCTTTAACATAGGGATACATTATCCTTTTGCGGTGTTTCCAACCGTATAATTGGTTAACCAGTCTATTATAAACACCCGTTAAACGCCTTAAAGGTAACCCTCAAATATATAGGAAAAACATATAGGTGACAGGATAGGAAAAGTAACAATAAACTCCGGCACCAAATCATGGATTATTGAAGGACTATCAAAAAGTAAAAGCGTCACATGATTGCACTTTAAAAACCCAGCCGGTGTTATAAAACGAGGTACAAGTTATTACGATTCTCACAAAGATTATTGGCAAATATACTAGCGAGTTTTCTTCAAGATTGCATTACGTACGGACGGACAAAAAATCTTTATAATAAGACAATGTATTAGTTTTGAAAAACACTTGCAAAATGATTAATGTGACGTAAGCTTAGAAAAGTCTACTATTTTTAAACTCTGAATCTATTGAATAAAATATATACGAATTTGGATATTTTTGTCTTAACCATATAACAGATAGCACATACAATACAATAGCATATTTTTATAGAAGACTAATAATTTTTGTATTATATAGAAAATTGTATACAATTTATTATGTTCCAAGGTAGATGTTTCCCATGACAAAACATGGAAAAAGCATAATACAAAAAATAATTCGCTACAATTGTATTCTTTAATTGGAAACGACGGGATTATAAATACAGAAATATATATGGGCAGTTTATTTGTCGTCTGTACCGTGGCAGAGGCAATCAGGGCAAGGATATAAAAGGATGGCGCGATCCTCATAAACTGTCCTGTACTCAGATTATACGAGATTTGTATCGGCTGGATGTTTTCTTATTTATTTATGTAAGCCTGAAGATTTCGTGAAAGCTCTTTCCAATACCTTTTTTTCTTTGAGTTAATACGTTATCCATTAATCCAAGATGGCCGTCGACCCTTCTTAAATATACATATATTTGAAATTGAAATAGTCCGACAACTTACGACAGCACTTTAAGTGACTGTATTTACCAATACAAGTTTTTCAAACAAACAATCCATACATTATGTATATTTGGGTTAAATTGTTGTTCTTCTAAATAAATCTTGCTCTGATCATATTGTTTGTATCAATATATAATATTTGTTTTACAAATGATACTTCTATTTCCATGAGACGTTACCGACAAAGAGAATCAGTAGGATTTTCTGTAAATGTCATACATATCAAGATCCGTCAGTAAATATTACTATAAGAGTAATAGTTCCGTTACGTAAAAATGTTGAAACGATAAATATAATCTAGTTTTATACCAAGCTGAGATTTATTTTATTTAAATAATTACCTCAAATCACACGATAGTATGATTCCGTTCTATGATCTATATATATATATATATATGTCAAAAATATTCCCATCAAAGATTGTTACGTGCACTTGTATATACCGAACGTTCTCGGACCAGCAATGACTAATTCAGTGAAAATAACTATAATACTATTTGTATTGGCATTAAATCTATTTATAATCAGATTGCGTGACATTCCGTAGATCGGGTCTTAATCTTTCTGTACTAAAACCAGATTTAGTAGAATCTGGATTTATAGAACATTAGTACACTGTTCGCAGACAGTGTGAACATAATGAAGTAATATATGAATTAGCGGATAATCCAAATGGGTGGGACTGAAATAGTTCTGACTTTTAAAAGGTTAAATCAAGTTTCATACCAAAGAAATTATATATGAGATTTAGGTGTTTGAAGTTTTGAAGTGATTTCATTGTTACAAGAATATCCAAAATATTTAAAAATTAGTTTACACACTTATATTTTACAAAGAGTTTCTCTACGAGGGTTTTACGTAAAAGTATAAAGTATATAATTCATGAGTCCACTACGTCCGATGATTGAGTGTCTTTAACAAAACCAATAAACCAATTGACTGGAAATTTTGGCTATTGTATAATGTGTACGTATTGTTCGTACTTCGGAACAGCTCTCGAAAGTTAATGCTTTGTAAGATTGAATAAATATCCCTATTATTATGGCTAACTCTGATGCAAATCACGTTATAATAATTTTTAGTATATCTTAATAAAAAAAATCCTACGCTTCGATCATAATTTATCTTAATATTATAATTATTTCAGATATAAGCTCTGATTAATTTTAAATAAGACAAAAAAAGGTCCGACGTCATAATTTTATAAAAGCTGTATATTTTTTTTTTTTTGTAAACAACCTCCTTTCCAACAAATTCTTTTTTTCTTCCTAATTATAAAACGCCAGTAATAACAACAATCAACAGCGTTGCCTTATTATAATTTATAGAGTAACTAAGCTCCTTTGCTTGTGGAGTAAGTAACGAGCGAAGCAGTTTTTTATACTAAATAACTGGTTAATTAAGGCTTCAAACTTTATTTTTTTAATATATTTGAATTGAGTAATGTATTACTATACACGGACAGACATAATTGTTATATCAACCTGTACAGTAAAAATGCTTAGAATGTGTGAATAACACAGTTTTATTCATAAGTATTAATTTTAACTAATGTCCTGGACATAATAGTACAACATACAAAGTTTTGTATTCATATATATTGGGTATTTCCATTTTATTTTTGTCTATATTAACATTGTTATCAACATCCCATAGGATGAAAATCACCAGAGCTGAACACTGAGATCCCGATGTCCAAATGCAGATTTCCTCTACAATAGGGAGTTGGAACTATTTCCAACGGCTTGTTTCATATTGAGGAAACAAACATTACAAGCAAACTCAACTTGTACTAGGTTTTATTCAGCGTTTTCTTTACTTAAAAAACATTTCTGGAATACGGAGGTCGGGATTATATCGGTTGAACAAACCAAAATGGGCTCTTACTGTTCAAGCTGTTGGTTTAAAGGAATAAAATATTATGAAGATAGTTGTCTTTTATCTTTTTTTTATTTGATAACGCAAAGAAAACTCTTTTTACGAGCCGTCTCACCGGCCTTGGTAAGGGGCCGCAGAGGATGTGTGAGACTCGGCCTGGGCAGGCCCCTACTCACTAAAACCACTGCGAAAGCCATCGGCCGCTATGTAGGTGCACCCCGAATCTGTCAGCGATAGGGTACTAGTTGTCTTTTACCTACATTATCTTACTTTAATATCAATAATACATCCAGTAAAACTTGGTGCATTTAAAAAAATATAAACAATATTTACACGCAACAAACTCAGCAAGGAAATTGTATAACATTAACATATGCTAAAAAAAATGACACTCAGATATACCGTGAGTGTCGAAAAGTTGCAAATCATTTACAAAGTGCTCACTACAAAGAACTTTGAATGAATTGCATCATCATTCAAATAGAAATAAAAGGTGTGCTCTTATATAAATCATAACGATATTCCTTGGAGAAAGTGATGCTATGAATCTCAGTAAAGTGTAGACTCGTAAAAAATGAACTTGAGATTTCATAGCAACACGTTTTATTTCATTTTCAGCGCATAAAATAAGGTTTTTTTATTGTAACTTGATTCAATACTTTTTCATGCTTCAGATATCAAATGATGTTTTCAAATTGCTCGCCGTTTTTATTATTTACAAAGTACATATAAAATATATTTGACGAGATGTATGATAATACAGAATCATTGGATCATAGATAAATATTATAATGAGTATTATCATTGGAATTTTATCTATTTATTTGTTTTTCGTGTTTTTTGAGACCAAACCTCAAAGTATTCCGTGAATTCACCGTGCGGGGTCCATCGTTTTGCAGGAAGAGGAGCTACAGCTGTGCCTGGGACTTGCGACTCAGGTGTAGATTTAAGGGGCCCCTATTTAACGCACGTTAAACGCTCACGTCCACTGTCCCAGCTCCTCTCTCTACCTAACCAAATTTGAAACGAAACTACTAGGGCTGCTTTCGACGCACATTCCCAGAATTATACGATGCTAGTTCTTGGCAGGCCCTAGTCTTTTAGCAGGCTGTAGAGATATGTGTCTGATAAATCTCTCGCTGTTTCTTCTACCGCGTACAAATACAACGAACATATTCTTAGTGAATTCGTCAGTGAGCACGCAATACTTGTTTACCTTAATGATATGGTCTTTGGGGATCGGTTTCCCGAGGAATATTTTAAATGAATTTTAATTTGTATAGAAAATAAGATTTATGTGCATAGATGAGATTTCTTAAGTATGAAACTTAATAGATGATTAACATTAAATATTTTGAACATCTTATAACTTGGAGCACGCACCGTTTTAATATTATTTATAGTGTGTTTAGTGTCCCGAGCGTTGGAATAAACTACACTCATATTTAAGCTTAGTAGTTAGCATTTATAGCGATAATCGGGAGGCCATCTTTCATCATTTGTAACTTTAATAGTAAATAACCGAAAATATCTCAACGAAATTATTTATTAAGACGCTCCAATAACTTTCGGTACACATTTATTTCTTTGAAGTAGATTCATGTATAAATTATGTTTTCATAAAAAAATACTTTAAACTATAAAAAGAATCGTCATGAAAAGGACATATTAGTTGAAGAAAAATGTAACTTTTTTCTCTCAACGAACATTTCGTCAGACACTGGTAAATTAAATAAAGCGATAATAAAAAATGTCAAATAGTTTTTTTTTTTAATCAAAATATGTATTATACACAATTTGATTTAAAAGTTCATTTAAAAGTTCATTTAAAAGTCTTTAAAGTTTCATTTTAAAAGTTAATTTAAAAGTTTGATTTAAAAGTTTGATTAAAAAAAATCAATTGATCGATTCAATTCTATAATAAGAACACGAAGACTCAAACTTAATTTAGTTACTGCGAATTACTAATTAGTCTACGGCATTTGAGAAAACAATTTAAATACAATTTTAATTTCACTTCAATAAACTGACAACGTTGCTTATCAAGCCAATAAGTAAACAGTGTTACACTAAATACAATATGTGAAAATGTATGTAATTTGTATAATAAAGAATTTTATATATGAGAACATTTCAATGATACAATTTTGATCCCATGCATTGTGCATTGTACAGAAGCTCCATACGACAGGTCGGTTCAAAACCTCAATCTTCATAACAGGTAATGGTTTTAAATCCAACGTACCGTCGGACAAAGACTTGACAAATTTGCCAAATCAAATATAGTGGAGGTCTTAGAATAGAGTGGTGCGGGTACTTTTGGATACACAGAATTTTTTGTTACTAAAATATATCAAAGGATTTTCTGAATACGTCGTTTATTCTACATTTTGAACAAATCATCCAAGAGTTTGTGAAATAATAAAAAATAATAACTAAATAGTTATTATTCGGCGTGATAGAATCAAACACGTAAAAACAGCTCAAAACTACAGAAAACGATATAAAATTTAGTATTTCACAAAAGAATAGATCGTACGTAATAAGGTTAAAATTGTTTGTCGTAATAAGGTTAAAATAAAATTGCTGGTCGTTTACATTATCACGATTTGATTTATGAAAAAAAAATCTTGTCCATATTTCTTTGTGTGATTTTAATTTCTTATCTGTATAAATTTAATTGTTATTTTTTTTAAATTGTTATAAAACACGCTACCTCCTGTCATCTTGGGCCAATCCAGACGCTAACAAGATTGAATGATATTAGCGTTATAACAGTTCGCACCTAGAATCGTTCGATGTTCGTAATGGGCGATAAACGATATTCGAATGAACCCGGTCACTTAGTGAATGAATGAACAAATGTTCCGGATTTAATGGATTTTTAAAGGATCGAATTGTTAACCTTTGTTACCTTACATTTGCTAATAGCAATTAGTTTTTAGTACTGTAGACAATTTTATTTATTGTTGGGACGTACAAGCCGGAAGTATAGCATATCACGGTATGTGTCACTGTCTGTACTGTCACTCAAGGTTACAGTTACTGAAAGTATTATTCCAGGTGTAAATGTGATAAAGAGACTAGTTTATTAAGGACAGGATTCATAGCTTTACACTAAAATATACGAGGAGTTTAGTAGTCCAGCACTTAATTCTTAAAATACAGTTCAAATCACAATATGGACTGCAGGTCCACAGTATTTGGAACCGTTTCTTCTGGAATATCGTTCAAGTAACACTTACTTTAACTTGTAAGAGGTTAATATTAGTTACGGTGTATTGTGACAGTTACGCTCTACAATAAGTTGATAACGATTGAATTGAAAATTCTGTTAAAGCTGGATTATTTCCAATGCAATAGCTCAACAAACAATTTCTCTTCTATGTGAATATAATTATTTTCCTTTTATTTATCAAATTTCAAAAGCGACAACAGAGATGGAGTTTAATATATATACGTATATATGTATGAATGTGGTCTTTGAAAAAAAAACTAAAATTTAACTTAAACCTACATGACTATAATAAAAAACAAATGTTTCTTCACCGAAAAATAAATAACATGTTTTGTTTTAAAACATTTCAAGACATTATATCGTAATAGGAATATCTCCATAAATTTAACAAAAACTGTTGTTATCTTATCAAGCACGTCGTTTTTATAAGAATATCTTTGACGCCGTCAAAGAACCTAAACATTTGTTAAGAGCGAACAATAAAATTAATTTACAGCTTCCATACTATAATCAAGATCGGATCTCAACTCACGCCTGCTTGGATAAAGGCTTCCAACAAATATATTCCAAATACGCCCACCGTTATCGCTGAGATTCGATTTTCATTCTGATAATACAAAGTTTGTGATTACCGAACGATTAAAGCTTACACATACTAAATTTTTATTTATATTATTTTATATATTGTATATATATAACTGAAGAAAGTTATACATTTATTTTATAAAGGTAAACACACCTTCCATGCTCTTACTGATTATACTGCACTTGTTCTCATATTAGATGTAACTTAAATATATGATTTGAATATTATTAAATAATAATTATCATTTATTTTGAATTTAAAATACTGAGGTGTTTAAATAAATAAAATTATTGGTATATAAAGCAAAAATATACAAAAATAACTCAGCTGTAAGTCGATATTTACAAATTTGAAATAATTATATACGGTAGATATATTAATTTATCCAGATATAGCTTAATATATCACAGGTGCTGAGCATAAGCTGGTCGCGTGTGCAGATAACATCACAGGCTACACCCACGTCGTAAACTTATCACTTCAAACAAACGATGAACTTTGTTACATCGGGAATTAAAGGAAAATGAGGGAAGGATTCACAATGGAGGAATAAAGAAATCTTAATTGCACTGGAAACTGTTTTTATAACATTACCTTTATATTTATATGAATATAATATTATTTTAATTACATAATATTTTATTAATAAACAATCGAAATTTATATTTAATACACGATGTAGAAAAATTCGATTTTTTTTTTATTAAATTTCGGAATTGATAAAACGTAACATTTGTAAACTTCTATTTTTTATAAGAATAAAGTTTTTTTTTTTTTTTTGATAATATACAAATGTATATTTAACTGGATTCACGTTATTTTCGCTTAATTATATTATAAATGACGTTAAATATTATTTTGTTTTCATATTATGTTATTTAACAATCCAATTAACATTAATAAATTAATTTGAAAGCACGAAAATGTGTATTAATTATTTTTAAATTTGAAAAATTGTTTTTAAAAACTTAAACATTACATGGAAAATAGGTTAAAATTTATTTAAGTATTGTTTGATTTAATCCAACTCTTGATTGCTTTGAACTATTCACAACACGTGTTTTATAGCCATTTCCACCTACACCTACATATTGTGATGTAACACAAATGCTTCAAATAAATTCAAGCAGTCGAAGAGATTTAAAAACATGTATCAATCAAGTATCAAGATTTTCGACTTGCAAATAATTTAAAAACTTCTGTCTTGTAATTTTGTTTGTTTATATTTTTTTTTTGCTTCCGCTATCAACGTACAATTGTTATGCAAGTGATTACTTGTTCGGACACGATCACCTAAATGTAACCGAACATTTAGGTTAATATTATAAGCTGAAGAAAACCAGAGAGAAAGGAGAGTAATAATGATTTTATTGGTGACGACTTGATTACTATTAAAAGTAAATAAAACTTATATAATGAGATCTAAGATTAGTTTTATTTAAAACTAATATATTTTCGGATTTACTACGCGATTTTTTATTACTTTAA